>APFE031471691.1:216841-228294 GCA_000404065.3 Pinus taeda
CCCCCCCCCCCTCTTTTTGTTTTATGAACTTTGGGAGTTTGGGGCCTTCTTTAGGCTCAATAATTCAAGGGGATTTCCTTGAAGCTTCTATGGGTTGTGAGACTTCAGATGTTTGACCGGACCGTGTGTTGGGGGCTAATTTTATGGATCGTTGTTCGTGGTGTGAGCATTCGCAGCTTCTCTTGAGAAAATTCTTTATCGAAAAGGTTGAAAGGGTCATAAAGGATGAAAGGGTTGCAATGTGTGAAGGGTTGAAAAAGATGAAAGGGTCAGAATGTGGGACGGATCAGAATGTGTGAAGAGTGGGAATGTGTGAAGGAAGCCTAACGCAAACTCACAAAAGAAGGTTCTATAGGTCCCCACTGTCTTGTTTCTTAGTTCTATTATGATTCTTTTAGGGTTGTGGTTTTCGTGTATCTCTATTCTATTATGATTATTTTGGGGATTGATTATATACTTTGTTCCTTCCTTCCTTCTTCGTGAAGTGGATTTTGTTCATGGCCTTCTTTGTTAGGTGGTTTTTGTTCAAGGCCCTCTTTTTTTTTATCATGAGTCTCACAACCTTCTTTTCCTAATGGGTCCTCCCCAATTATTTCATTGTTCCATCCATCCTTATCCCCTTTGTACTCGATCCTTTTCTTTATCTTTATTTTCCCACATTCCTCAAAAGATTTTTTCATGAAGCAAGCAGTCCTCAATTTCAAACACTCCCTTTCACATCATACTATTGTGGGCATCATATAGGTGTCTCCTTGGTGAGATCCAGAAGGGAAAATTTGAGAGGATGTTTGTGTGAAATAGATTTGAAAATTTGTAATGTTGACCCACAACAAAACACGGAAGCAGATAAATAGCAAGTGTGTTTGTGGCTCTCATAGAGACAGAGAGAGAGAGAGAAAGAGTCTACATGACTAGGTTTTATGTGTTTCCCACTAACAAGGTCCAATGGAACTATACCATATCTATATATTACACTTTGAGGAGTTACTATGTATGCATCAATGAGAAGGAATACCAATTAAATACATGTTGGTCGCTTTGATTGCTTTCACAATTCAAGCTCCACATAAATTGTGAACCCGAGGAAGTCTCTTTATTTCAAAGATAATCATGCACTGGATATGCTCAATTTCAAAAGCAGAAACAATGTTGTAGTAAAAGAAAGAACACACAATTATTAATCTCACCAATCTACTGATTCACACTCTACTTAATCAAAGTTGAAGTCAATTAGGTTATAGCAGAAATAATTTCTCTGTTGCAGTTACAATCCAAACAAGGGAAGATCAATCTGCAAGGAAAGAAATCAATCAACCACAGCAGGAACAGGACCCTATTCCTTAGTTAGGAACTTCAGCACCTGATGCCTGACACTTAATCACACTGTAGGAAAAGTAACTTCAAGAGATCAAGACCCTATTCCTATGAACAGGAACCTTCAGCACTTGTTCTCTTGTTTCTAATCACACCGCAGGCAAAGAAAAGCAATTAATGAGAGAAGGACCATGTTCCTTTATGCAGGAATCTTCAGCACCTGCCTCCCAACATCATTCATTCATACAATCAATAGAAATGGATTTATCAACTTCCAAGAGTGAAGGCATTCAATACATGCAGCGCTAAGGAAACAGAGTATTACTAAACTGTGTAACTAGTGTCCAACAACAGAATTAAAGTGAAGTGCAAACACATAAAGAATTAAAAAAATTACAGGAACCAAAGGGTGAATCTTGTGAGGAAGGTGGGCCCTTTCCCTCTCACAAGATTCCCCGAGGGAAAGAACTAAATTGGAATGCTCAAAGGAAGAATTTATTCATCTGTCAAAGTAACTGATATATTACAGATGGAGACTAGCTCTAGTTCTCACACAATATTCTCCTGTAGCTTTACAATAACCGACCCCTTCTAATGATGATGTCTCCTCTTTTTAAAGAGGAGACATCTTTTACAATTTACATGAGAGCGAATCTACGTTATCTCAAATCTGTTCTTTTTCCCAAAACAGGACTATTCTGTTCTTCATAAAAAGATACTGTTACAACAGAGACAACAAGAATGCTATCTTTAGGATAATCCAGGTAACCGTGTCTTCATACTGCTGTTACTATTCCACAAAAAGTTCTTCCAGAATCGCAAATTACGCATGACGGAATTTGCATGCTTGACAGTTGTTTCAGCAACTGAGACAGCTGTTTCAGCAACGGCCGCTTGTTCCTAATCAACGCATATAACTTATTTGCGATCTTTGGACTTGTGTTAGCAACGATACACTTCAATTAATGATAAAATATAAGAGTATTATGGAATTAAATGTAAAACAGATTAAACATATAATAAAGAAGAGGTTTTTATATACCTTGGGATAAAGTAGATGAAAATGATAATGGAAATATTTTTAATCATGGTTATAAGAGTAGAATGGTGTCAAAGTATATAGCAAAAATGATACATAGTGGAGTCCTAACATCCCCCCCAGCTAAAAATGTTGCATTTCCTCAGGCAACCCCTAGTCTGAATCAGAGTCTGAGTACTGGAAGTGAGCATGCAAATTACTCAAGCAGTAGCTGGAGAAGGTGGTATCTGTAGGAACTCTGAATCCTCTGTTGTTCTGCAAGTATTGCCATGCCAAGGCTTCATCTCTGTTAGTCAACTGGTAATGACACTGATATTTGTCTGAAGGCAGCCATAAAATTGGAAAATGGAAATGATACCCGATCCAGTTTACTCCACAATGTTGAATTCAACCAATGTAATTAGGAACCCTGGATAATGCAGCTTGAAGATTGTGAGGGTTAAAAGGGTGATAATCCTGTCTTTCTTTACATGACTACTGCCAAAACATAACATTGGCCTTCAATGCAGCAGTACCCTTTACTCTAATGTGTTGTTGACACTTAGAAAGTGTTGAAGCCTGTAATTGTTGCATATACCTATGCATTCCTGGCTTCTGTAAGAATTCATGATATTGTGCTATGAACATGGTTGGG
This sequence comes from Pinus taeda, assembly GCA_000404065.3. Taxonomy (NCBI): domain Eukaryota; kingdom Viridiplantae; phylum Streptophyta; class Pinopsida; order Pinales; family Pinaceae; genus Pinus; species Pinus taeda. Next base: position 219,829 of record APFE031471691.1, read on the forward strand.
CTTAAAGGCTCTGGTCTGATCCACAGGAGTTTATTGTCCTCATTATGACTGCTTGCAGTGAACGCAGATTGCCAAGTGAGCTGGGTAGACAAAAATGAAACAAATGCCCTTATTTGTATATCTCCTGCAATTGGAATAAGATTGACTCTTCTATTCTCGGGAATGGCCTCATTATGAAGGTAGAGTTCGCACAGCAAATGCTAGTCACTCTCGGGGGCCTCATTAAAGGTCTCGACAAATTTATCTGAAGTCATTAACTCATATGGTCTGCCATTTTTTATTGCTTTTAATTGGAAATAAACTAATCGTTCAGAAAGAAAGAGAGAGTAGTTTACATAGGGTTTGCGCGTAGCCATCAACTTCTGGACTAATGAAAACATCAAGGCTATCTTTTCCTTAGATTCTTTGGCTTCCTTTTTGGAGTCCTTGAGCTGTTGCATCATTTGATCCCAACTATTCCAGTTGGCATATACATGATTCTGCCATTGTAACTTATGTTGGCGTAATATTATATCTTGTTCTTCAGCATATTGCTTCTTCCATTTGTTCATCTGTTCCAACTGATTCCATGGCAAGGTCTGTATCTTGGCATCAAAAGTAGTGGGTTGGGAAATTGTTTGAATGGCTACACTGACTAACTTAGAAGGAGATATCTGCGGTGATGCTTCTGTCTGAATGGCTACATCAACCTGCAAAGGACGAGATATCTGAGGTTCGATTTCTTTTTCTTGCTTTATATAGAGCCCTACTGGTTCTTATGGAGCAGTAGGGCATTCCTCTTTTATTCCAGCTGATGTATATGCCTCAGGTAATTGAATTTTAACTAGTTTGTAGCCTGCACCCTGGTAAATGTTGCCACACTCCTGGCACATGTATTCCTTGCATGGCTCCTTATTTTGCATTGAGGCTGTGTGCTAACGTATAGAGATTCAGTTCTCTATCAAAAGCCTCTCGAGCCATGGTTAGTTCATTCTTCTACGCTTCCAATTCAGACTTCAGGAACTCATTCTCCTCCAATAGAGATGTCATAGTATGTAAACCTTGTGCACTGGTTAACTCTGTTGGGGTAGTCTGTTGATGCACTGTCGTAGCTGGTTCTTGTGGGACAGCTACTGCTGATCTCCCACTATCATCATTCTTGGTGTATTTTTGTACCACAGTGGCTGGTTCTTGTGTTTCAGCCACTGGGTAAGTGACTGGTTCTTGTGTGACAGTCACTTCTTGAGCCATAAACAATGTTGTATTATCCCGGAGCACTGGTTCTTGTGTGGCAGTACCTCCGGATGATACGGGTTGGGGGGTTTGAGATGGGGATAAAGGTTTTAACAGAATAGTGGCAGGGTCAGGGGAAATGGAGGTGAGTTCTGTCTCAACAGTCATTTTCTTTTTCCTTTTTGGTAGGAAGGCAGCAAAATCACTGCCTTTCCTTTTCTTTGAAGGGGAGGGTTCTTCTCTGTGGGAAGGGATTTCAGAAGAAGTAAGAACTTGAAATCTAGCCCTTTTCCGTCGTCTAGAGACTGAGACTGTTGGGGTTCTCTTCTTTTTATAAATGGGCGGGGACGGGGGTGTTAGAGAGTCGTCACTAGGGACAGAAATAGTGGGGACAGTTGACTCTGCTAAGTGGGGCGATCTCGAGGTTGGGTCAACTAGGGAATGTGGGATATCGTCCTGTTGTCCTTCATAAGGAATTTCCAGAGTATCATGAGAACTTTCGGGTTGTTGGGACGTTTGAGCCTGCTGAGGAATTTCAGACAGCTAGGGACCAGGGAGTGGGACATGCAGAGGGGGATTTTGCTGAGAAAAACCCCTATGTATCAACAACTGGCATAAATGGTGGTGGGTGAGGGATAACATTGGGAATTTAGAGCATCTACAATAATAAGACATGTTTCTAATACAGCCAAGAAGATAATAGGGGATATTAATCAGTCGTGCGTTTCTCAAATGATTCATCAAGACAAAATCGTGATTTTACACTACCTGGTAACGCCCTTCACACGTTAAGTAGTGTTTGATGAACTCTGCCACCGATGGCCATGGTTGAGGAAGTGAGTGCAGACTAACCCCGCAGCCTCTGGGTTCCACTCGCTCATCTGGACGAAGAAATTCTTGCTGCGAATTGATAATAACCTTCTTTCTGCTGAACCACCGAGTACCAATAGCTGGCAACCCTGATACCTGAACTATGTCCTCCTCTGTTACTGAAATGCGAACCCCTTGGACTACTGAAAAATCGCTTTGAAGGTTTTGTGCAAACTCTAAGACTTGTTCCTGGTCAAATTCACCTAATCTTTCAAAATATACTGTCCATCCCGCTTGTTGGAAAATCTGATAGACTTCGGGAAACAATTGAAGAAGATTTATGGAGCCGGGCTCATGTCTAACGGCCGACCCTCCCATGATTGTAGCTTTGAGTTATACGCAGAGGCACAGAACACAGTAAACACAGACCCTTATCGCGCTAGTTGTTGCAACAGAGGCTGCAAGGTCTAAATGACGGCGGAAATAGATATGACAAGGGACGGAAGCTTGGTTAATGCGAAATGATTGTTCAATTTTTGGAATTCCCCCCCTACGTACGGTGTAATAATGATTGGGCGTGTGAAGATCTGTAATCATTATGAATGAAATCCTCTCTTTAATATAATTTAACTGAATTACATTAAAACCTCATACCTTACATTTTTACCTTTGGTCTAATAATTGGAAGTGTCGATTGCTTCAAAATAGCTTAATGTTCATGGAAGAATCTGTAGATTTCTCTGAAAATTTAGAACAGGAGTGTAATTGGATCTGGTCAGTGCTGAATAATTTTTCACCAAAAGGATCTGAAGTATAATCATGGAGAACCAAAAAGCTTATATAACAGTGAAGAGAAATAATGTTTTAATGATAACAGGTTGTTGAAACTGGTGTTTCAACAACGGAAAAAAATGAACGATACATTGCTGAAACAGGTGTTTCAGCAACGGGAAAAATCAGAGAAATGGGATAAATGACTTAGGTCTGTAACCAATGGGGAAAATATTTGATAGGGGATAATTTCAGCAGTAAGGGATGGGAAACACTGACTGAAGGAAGATATTTTAGGGATGGTAGGAGTGGGAATAATGGAAAAATGGAAATAATGTAGGAATGGGTATGAAGGGATATTGCTAGGAAAATGGGGTAAAATGATGGGAACAAGCTTTTGTGATTGAAGCTTCAGATCTTCTCATGATGAATCTGTCCTCCTTAATGAGCTTTTTCCAGAATCTGCAAGATTCAATTGTAATATGCCAATCCTTGACGGGGATTATTAGTGCTAAATCTAATCTAATATTAAAAATACAGTGCAGAAAATTAAATGCTGTGAGGAGCAGAAGACTCCCCTAGAAAAAGATAATGAATATCATTCATGCAAGCAGTCTTGAAATCCTCTTTAGAAATAGGGCGCTGATATAGACGGAGCTTATGGCCATTGACTAGTAGAGGTGTTTTAGCATCATCAATTGTTAAAAGTCTTACCGTTCCATTTGGAAAAACAACATCTACTTCATATGGTCCAAGCCAGCGTGTACGTAGCTTACCCTGAAAATTTTCGAACCGAGAGTCATACAACAAGGCCCAATTACCTTTTTGGAACTGCTTGTGTTTAATAATTTTGTCATGCCACTTCATCCTTTGTTGTTGTATCATGTTTGTTTGATGGATGGCATCTAATCTCTTTTCATCCAACTCCACAAGCTGCTGCAACCTAGCTGTCTGCACATCAGTCAAATCAAGATTAACAGCTAAAGCAGTTCTTAAAGTTTTAATCTCAAATTCCACAGGAAAAACAACATTTTTACCATAAACCAATTCATAGGGAGAAAAACCTGTAGTGTTTCTCCAAGTAGTTCTGTAAGCCCATAATGCCTCAAGGAGCCTTTGGGACCAATCCTTCCGGTTGTCCTTCACTGTTTTAGTTAGAATGGCTTCTAAAACTTGTTTGTGCTTTCCACCTACCCATTGGCCTGGGGGTGGTATGGTGTAGTCATTCTATGTTGAATATGATATTTGTGAAGGGTAGATTTAAAACCATGAGAATTGAATGGAGGTCCTCCATCAATAACTAGCTCTCTAGGAATTCTGAATCTAGTGAATATTTCTTCAAATAAGAAAGCTAGGACAGCCTCTTCATTGGCTCTAATAAGTGCTTTGGCCTCCACCCATTTAGTCATATAGTCTGTACAGACTAATATATAATTCTTTGATTGGATGGAGGGTTAATGGGTCCTATGAAATCCAAGGCCCATCTTTCAAATGGTTCAGAAACTACCTGGGGGTTTAATGGTATTTGGTCTCTATGATTGGGTTAACCCATTCTCTGGCAGCTGTCACAAGCCCTTACATATTTCTTTGCATCCTTAAATAATGAGGGCCAATAGTAACCCATCCTCAGAATTTTGTGTGTTGTTCTCTTATCAGCGAAATGCCCTCCACAAGGGCCATCATGACAAGCTTTCAATATGTCATACACTTCATCTTCTCTAATGCATCTTCGGATCTCCTGATCAAGCCCAATATAGAAAAGACACCCGCTTATCCAACTGTACCTGGCACTTTGTTGAACAATTCTTCTCTTTTCTCTGTATGACAGGTGTGATGGTAATTTTCCTGCAACCAAATAATTAGCAATATCTGCATACCATGGAGAGTGAGCAGAAACTGCAAAAAAATACTCATCAAGAAAAGAATCATCTACTGGAATATCATTGTCAGTTTTTAACCGTGAAAGGAAATCAACCACCACATTTTCTTTACCAGGCCGATCTACAATTGTGATATCAAATTCCTGCTAATAATAGCCATCTGGTAACTCTAGCATTTGTGACAGATTTGTTCATTAAATATTTAATAGTTGAATGATCAGTGTGCACAAAAGTAGAATAACCAGTAATATAGTGTCGGAATTTATTAATGGCATAGACTACTGCAAGAAATTCTTTCTCAGTAACTGTATAGTTAAGCTCAGCAGGGGTCATATTCTTGCTGATAAAGTATATAGCATAAGGAAGATGATTTTCCTCTTGTCCCAAAACAGCTCCAATTGCAATGTGTGAAGCATCAGAAGATATGTGAAAAGGAAGATTCCAATCAGGCCCCCTCAAAATAGGAGCAGTAGACAACTTATGCTTGAGTTCTTCAAAAGCTTTCTGACAAGAATTAGTCCACTTAAATTCAGCATTTTTCATAAGCAATACAAATAATGGAGAATCTATTTTAGAGAAATCTTTAATAAATCTTCTGTAGTATCCAGCATGTCCTAGAAAACTTCTCACATCAGTTTGAGTTTTAGGAACAGAAAGATTCTGAATGACCAATATTTTAGATGGATCTACCTGAATACCTTGAGATGAAATAAAATGTCCAAGCACTATTCCTTCACTCATCATCATATGGCATTTTTCAGTACTTAGGGAGAGGTGAGCTTGTATACATCTTTTAAGTACTTTCTCAAGGTTTTGTAATGCATCTTCAAAAGACACACCATAAGGAGTAAAATCATCCATAAATATTTCCATAGAATCATTTATCATATCAGAAAAAATTCCTATAACAGCTCTTTGAAAAGTTGTTGGTGCATTACATAGCCCAAATGGAATAACTCTATAGGCAAAAGTTCCCCAGGGGCTGGTGAAAGTGGTCTTGTCTTGGTCTTGGGGTGCAATTCTTATCTGATTATACCCACTGAATCCATCCAAAAAAGAAAAGAATTTCTTCCCTGCCAGACTGTCCAACACCTGATCAATGAAGGGTAAAGGAAAGTGATCCTTTTGAGTAGCTTTGTTTAAAGCTTTGTAGTCAACACATACTCTCCATTTCCCGTTTTTCTTAGGGACAATTACTAATGGGGAAACCCATTCATTGTCAGATATGGGGTATATAAATCCTACATTAAGCAATTTTTTAAGTTCTTCCTTAACAATTTCTCGTAAATTAGGGTTCGTTCGTCTTTGGGGTTGACAAACAGGTCTGCATCCTTCTTTAATGTAAATTTGATGAGTACATAATTCAGAAGAAATACCTTTCATATCCATGTAATCCCATGCAAATGCCTCCTTATATTCATGCAATAACTTCATTAATTGCTGTGTTTGAACATCTGTTAAGTCAGGATTTATGTTTAATGTCTTGCCGGGTTCAATTTCAACTGTTATGCTTTTAGATGAGATTATGGTTAAAGTCTGAGATGAATCTTCAAATTCAATCTTTTCTTGTGCATCAGTTTCAAAAATTGCAGTTAATTGATTGTGTGTTTCAGCAATAACAGAAGAAGGTTCACAAATAAAATTATTAATTATCTCATCCTCTGTATTGTCTTTAAGAGTTAAAGCTTGTCCAATAGTTAGAATAGGCTGAACAACATTATCATCATAATCCATCCATATAGAATCTTCATTATTAACTATTGGTGTAGCATGAGGGTAAAGAGTAAGCTGTTTTGTTTCATAACCATTAGAAATCGTCATTGAACCGGATCTGCAACTGATAAAAGCATCAGCCATGGCCTTCCTAGAATTAAGGGATGTCCCCCCAGCTTTGTTTTCGTCTGCAATACAATGAAATCAGCTGGGTATTTCCAGGATTCAACTGAAATAAGTAGATCCTCAACAACTCCTTCAGGTTTAATTGTAGAATGGTCAGCCAGCTCTAAAATGGTGGATGTATCTCTAATTGTGTTATTCAGCTGTAACAATTGTGAAGTTTCAAGAGTCATTATATTAAATGCAGCACCTAAATCTACCAGAACTCGGGGAATCATTGTTTTACCAATCTGAACTGTGACTGTAGGATGGCCGGGATCACCATATTTCACAGGAGGGGCTTTTCCGGACATTAATGCAGACAAGTCTCCCATCACATGTACTGTAAGGGGGTCCTTGGTTTTCCTACCAAGTTTCTTAACACAAATATCCCTTAATGTTCTGGCATAAATTAGTACATCTTTTAATGCTTGTAAAAGTGGAATTTTAATATACAAATTTTGCAATTCCCCTAGAAAATTAAAAGAAGGTGTTTCAGCTATTCTGGTTAAAACCAAACACTCGGGGAATGGTGGTTCCGTTATTTCAACATTCTTGTTAGGAGGTGGTTGTGCTTCTTTATGTTTCTCAGTTTTGTTTTTATCCAAATCAGAAGAAGTTATGTCATCAATAATAGGCTCTACTATTTTTCCAGATCTCAGATGAATATCATTACATTGCATAGTAGGAAATATAGACTGATTCTGAATATCAATGACTTGCACAACTTTATTATTGGGGTTAGGATTTGGTTGCACAGGTAGCTGGGGTCTCATTTGGTTATTTGGCGGAGCATTTGATGGCAGAGGGAGTGGTTGTTCGAATTGAGGCAATTGATTTGGATACGGGAGTGGTTGACTTCTCCAATTTGAATTCCAAGGGTTGAAAGAAGATGGCTGCTGTGGAGGCCAAGGAGTCCACATTGAAGGATCGACAAAGGGAGGGTTTTGCATTTGCTACATGGGTGGGAAATTCATTTGATTGAAGGGTGGGTATTGCATTTGGTTGAAGGGAGGGTAATTTCTTTGGCCAAAATAAGAGTAATTGTTCCAACGATTAAATGGCATACTAGAGTTCATACCTTGTCCTTTTGGTTGCCATTGTCTTCTTTGAGTTAGCAGGTAAACTGCTTCAGCTTCTTCTTCCGTTGGCTGCAATGCTGCTTTTATTCCTGGTAGAGATGGACATTGTTTTGTCTCATGATCTTTCTCACAAATGGTACAGATTGGTATTTTATCCATTGGGCATTCCCTTAGTGGATGTTTGTCTCTGCACTTCGGGCAAAAGACAGCCAGGGTTGCTTCTGCTTCGGCCTACTTCTTCTTAACCTGCAACGTGTCAATTTGTGAAGCAAAAGAACTTAACATCTCAGTTTTAAATTATTCAAGTAAATTACCTATTTCAGCTCTTGTTGCTCCTCCATTGGCTAATTTCTGCACTCTTGAATAGGTGGAATTTCTTGTTCTGTTTCTTGCAGCTCCCTTAGAGCACCTCTTAGCAAGTTCACAAATCTCATCATATGATTCCTTAGATATATCTCCCTTGGCAAGCATGTTTAACATATTTAAACAATCATCCTTTAAACCTCTAAGTAATATTGTTTTGCAAATTTCCTTACTTATATCCGGATGATCAGATCTCTGTGTGTTGTACTGCAGCTTTTCTATGTAGTCCTCCAGACTCTCATCCGACTTTTGTGCCATATTGGATAGTTCATCCTTCTTTTCTCTCGTCCGGCAGTAGTCTTGATATTTAAGCAGAAATTTTTGTTTCATCTGCTCCCATGTTATGATTACCTGACTTCCAAGGCTCATGAACCATCTTAAAGCATTCCCTTTTAAGGTGGCTGGAAACAGTTTCAACTTTTGAGCATTAGTAACATAATCATAACTTCTGCATAATATATCAAATTCAAAAA
>APFE031471700.1:0-29996 GCA_000404065.3 Pinus taeda
CCTTTAGCTTAGCCACCAATGATTGCCTGGCCCGACACTCACTCGTGTTGTGAGTGGAGCTCTTATGGAACTCACACCATTTTCCTGTGTCCTTTTTCGGCTTTGCGGTGTTGTTCTTTGCTTGTAGCTTTGGCGGGTTGTCTTGGGCTGCCCCACCTTGGCTTTGTCCTTTGTTCTATGGCTTAGGGGCACCTTTCCCTTTCTTTGGATTCACAGATCCAAAGTCTCGCTTCTTTTGTTTAAACTTCTACTCGACCTTGACAGCATATCGGTATGTTGTGCCGAGCGAGGAGATGTTCAGGAATTCTATTTCTTCCTGGATGTACTTGTGTAAGCAGCCACGGTATTTGAGTATCAAATGCTTCTTTGAATCCTTGATCCCCAACTTTGTGCAAAGGGTATGGAAAATATTGTTGAACTCCGGCACGTCCTGGTCCCTTCCCTGCCGCAGCATGGTCCACTTTATGTATTCATCCTCATAGCTTCCGACAGGGTAGTACTGCTCCTTGATGGCCTCCCGGAATGAATTCCAGGTGGGTGCGGCTGAAAATAGTGAGCATGTACTTTCATCCTTCTACTCGCAGTATGTTTCCCAACAGTCCTTGACGTGGGGGCCTACTTTGAGAAGTGCTAAAACAATCTTTTCCTGACTTGAAAATTCATGAACAGAAAAATAACCCTCTAGCAGATTTAGCCATTTATCTACGGCATCTGCGTCTATTTTACCCTCGAAGATGGGGATTTCAAAAATAACTTGTACCTTAAAGGGCGTGGCATTTCCAAAGTAGCTGCTAGAAGCCGATGCGTCGCCTCTGGGTAGCCGCTGAAGGATCTGCGCAAAGCTATCCATCATCGCGTTCCTTTGCCGCTCGAGGGCTTCTTCGAGCAAGATTTTGATAGGATCTCCTGCCCCCTCGTCTTTCTTCTCATCCGCCATGGGAGGCCGTCGGGATTTTCGAGGCTAGTCTTGCAAAGGTTCGACCAGTTCAAGCCCTAATTCCTTATATCCCGACCTCGTTGGGGACATGCAAAGAAAAACAGAGAAAAAGAAGAGTGCTCTAATACCACTGATCCGGATTTAAACAGGAACACAACAAAATACAAAGATAAACATATACAGAAAGATGCAGCGGAAACAATGCTTCATTTCATTAATGAAAAATACCGAAATATGTTTACAACCAAAAATGGAAATAAACCAGCTAGGGCGATGGTAGCTTATCTCTGAGAAGAGATGTGGTGACTACATGCCTCTGAACTGTGTTACAATGAGGCTGGAGGCTATTAATTGGTTGAGAACAATGAAAAACCCTTCACATCCCAAAACCTAACCCTAGAAGATGAAACGCCAAATTGTGGGCCTCGTTTGGGTAAATTGGTACATCAATTTCCCGGGGTCGTAACTTTGGCATATGATCTCCATTTGACACGTAAAATAACTCGTTAGAAAGATCTATCCGAGAACTACCACTTTGGGAAGGGAAACATCGGTCCATGGCCCCATGTTTCCCCCAGATTTCCCAAAAAACGTCGTTTAGGGCCTCAAAACGGCGCGGGAAGTTCAGGATCCGAAAAACTGCTAAAAATAGTAAGTTGTGCTACAATTAACGAAACTGAAAATCGTTTGAGAAACAATGATGGGGGTCCAGATGGACTTGGCAGGTGGCCACCAATATCCACCTGGATCAATATGGGTTTGGATGATCGTGAACTTCTAGCCCCAACTTCTTGACCAAATTTGTTGTAATGAGATTTGCTTGTGATCCTGAGTCAAACAGAGCATCAATATTTTTCTTCTTGTCCTGTATCTTTAAATGGAAGAGTTTGGTGATTTATTTTTCTTCTTGTTGCTAAAGGCTACTCAGATTCGCCTCCTTCTACACTGATGTACATACAATCTTCTCCTCCATGTGCAAGCTGTTAGGTTCCTATACCAATAGGTTTCATTTTTTATGATTGATGGATGAAATGCCAAATATGTTCATCCTTTCCATGCTACAAAGTTTTCCATATTTTCAAAAGAAATGAAGAAAATTAAAAAATGAAAATAGGGTATGCCCTAAAAGAAAAATCAAATGGCAAAAAGAAGGAAATGTTCAAGAGAAAGAAATGAAAGAAATGAACCCCAACCAAAAGACCAAGAAAGTGTGCTAGTTCAAATGCCACTACTGTTCCGTTGTTGAAGAATTTCACTATGTACAATTGCTTGATTCTTATTATGGTTTATGAATGGCCAAACAACTTAACCTTGGCCAAGTTCATATTTGAATTTACTTGTGTTAGAATACAGAATAAAGGTCTGTCCAAACAGTTCAAGCTTGGAAGATGAGTAGATAGGTAGAGAAGCAAAGGAGCCCAACTGTTTAATCTGGGTCCTTGGAAGAGATAAGGGTAGATTTAGATAGGATGTCAGCCAAAAGAAAAGAAGAGAATCAGGGTTTTCTAGATCAAATGCACCCAATGAAGATGAAGAAAAAATGTTAGGAGTAATAGAATGGGTAAGTAGTTTTGATGTTGCACAAGAAGTTGTATGGGGAATCTTGTTTCTCAAAAATGATTCATCTAATTACTATCAGAAATACCATGGCAAGTTGTGGTAACAGATCAGATGTTGCATGTCTAACTCCCCCTCATTCTTGTCACAACAATCACTTATTAACATCCCACAGTATATTGAGATCTGCTCAAAGTCCCTAGACAACTCCATTTTAGAAGTTTTAGCAGAATAATGTTCTCCATGGGCCAAGAAGCCACATTTCTTATGTAAAATATTTCCTCTTTTGACACTCCCTATAGCCTAAGGTTTCACTTTTCAAACTTAGTGCTTTTCTTAAACATCATACCTTTCATATTAACATACTAACTTTATTATATAGTTCCTATATAATATTTTCCCTGCCCCTATTGTATAAAATACTTAAAAAAATCCCTAAAAATCTAAATATCCTGACCCCCGGATTAATATAGCCATACACTAAGGTTTACGGGAGTTATTGGTTCAATTGGAACCATATAACAACCCAGCATGCACAACCATGGAGTTTATTTAACATTTGGCTAAATAAATAACCACATCTGCATACCATACCCCCAAACCCCATTAACCAAAGTTTAAATACATGGTCGTTATGTTTAAAAAACATATAAATACGTTGATATATGTGGTGGGTCTCTATGCCTAGCCTCTGTCATATCCCACTCGCTACCAACCGCTTGATCATTACCCATATATCCAACGGCCCACATGAATATCGGAACCCCTCTGATCACCGATTGATAGCGTCCGGGGAACAGTGGTTTCTCTGCTGTACCTTGGGAAAGGTGTCAAGCTCCTGGTATGATCGCTACCCCCCCCTCCAATACCACCATGGCCCAAAGGCGGTGCAGGGAATACCGCTTACCGCCTTGTTGCCTCCGTACTGACATCAACCTTAGGTCATTAGCTGACGTCGCACCCACATTAGCGCCATGTCATGCTTACATCACCCCCTCATCACTGTCCTGTCACTCCCATGTTACCTCACTACGCGACAAGCCTTTACGTCATGTTGACGTCACCCAACCGAAGCACTCCAAAACCCGCCAAAATCAATTTTTTGTGAAAAAGGCATGAAAACATCATTTTCTGTTCATTTCTATTTTGTTTTCTCTGTGTGACCTGTGCATGCCCATTGACGTCTAGTAGCAGTCATTCAACCACGTAGTCCACTTTCAAGCCAAAATATTCAGCAAATTCGTCATCCAGCTCAGTCCGCCACTTGCATTTCACACAGGAAATCCATTAAAATAGGTATTTACCCACATTTGTTCCCGAACCATCTGTTTTTCAGTTTCTTCTGCTAAGTCTCTAAAAAACGCCGAAATTTGAGTTAAATTCATCAAAGTACCTGCAAAACTGCACATTGTAACTACTGTTGTTGCCTGTTTTTTCCAAGAAGTCCCGCAAACTCCATCTCCCCATGTAAATTCCACCCATTGAGCTAAATAAAAACCAATTTCACTATGTAATTCCCACAGAAAAGTCCATTGAGCTGCGGTTTTGCCTATTTTTCCCACATAAACCCGAATTACAGTTTTAAAATCACATACAGTTGAATAATGGAGTCTCGAGTGGCCCTTAATGTTACTCCTCTCAATGCACCCCACAAGGAATTGGAGTGGCTGCCTTTAGCCGATCGGGATTTCCAAATTCAAGACTTAGTTGGTGAAGGAAACAATCTCCAAGCATTCTGTGAAGTCATGAACAGTTACCTGAAAAAAAATGATTTCTATGGGATATGGGAATCAAATCTACCCATGTACTACCTCCCCTGTGTCAATGTTTTCCCTGATATAATCCACCTATGCTGTGACAACTATGAACCAACCCAAAGGGCAGTCAATACTCCATCTAGAACTATCCTCTTGTACATAACTCTTGAGGCCATAAACCAAATGCTAAACTTCAAACCAACTATGTCTTCGACTCTTTTGTCTATGAAATTCTTGCTTGATGAGGGCCCCAAATTGTCCAGTTCAGAGATAGTCCGAATTGTCCAAACATTTATGAGATCAGATCGCCAGCCTAGAGAGACACCTCCTTTTTACCATGTATGATTCAACGAAGTGGGCAGATTCCTCATTGATATGATATATTATATCCTAGGATTCATTGATGAGACTGTATTAGTTTTACTATCCATGTTTACTCCAGGGCAGCCCCCTGCTGTCAAATATAACTATGTTGCATTCATTGCTAACAAGATATGACCAACTCTTGAATCTAGACAGGGAGGGAGTCTTCAAGTATACCTCTTACATATATCATTTGCTACTATATTATCAGCCAAACAGTTTCCAATTCCCCATCAGGAAATTGGATTCTAAAGGAGAAAGAAGATCTGTGATTTTTTGGACCTCAGTCTTTCATGAAGTCCACAACTCTCCTTACTATTACTATGAATTTATTGACATGTTTATACACCCAGCCTCTTCTCTACTGATGAGAACTCCTCCTCGTAGACTATCTTATGATATGTAGAAAATTTTATAGCTCTCCAAAAGCTACAAAATAGGTGACTGGTACCTATACTAGAATCACACTGAGATCAGAATATATGGCTGTGTGTTGTTCCCCTACAAGCTGCCAAAATATGTACCAATGAGACTGTTTACTCTAGAATATTTCAGGTAGTTTATCAATTCATATTTGACTCATTTTCATAGCACCAAGAAAAAGGCTCGATTGAAATTGAGAGACCAGTTAGGCCCCTATGTCATGAACAAAAAAGAAGGGTGGCAAGATGCTGACAAGATATTGGGTGAAAAACTCAAAGTAAAGAGGAGCTTTTGGTGGGTACCTTATGACCCAAATGGTTTTATTTGTGAAAGAAAGGTAAAATTTAGGCTAGCTCCCTATAGTCATTTTAAGTTTCCTAAAATAGAACAATTTGCCAACCGAGATGAGTGTGTAGAAGGCACACTAATTGAACAGGGCACTGAGGAAGAGAAAATGGAACATACTATGAAAAATCTTGAAAAGACTCTTAACCTGGACTGTTTTGGACAGGTGTCATTCAAAGTGCCACAACAAACCGGAGTAGGCACATCATCTGCTGGAACTTCATAGCAATCGGCCCAAGAAAGTACTACACCAACTGCTAGAACATAAAAGGGCAAAGAGGTGCTGGACTCAGAGCAACACATGATGACAGATCCACCAACAACATCAAAGGAATAGGGTCAAGGGCAAGCCCCTTCACTGCAGACAAAGGCACCTGAAATCCCAGCGTTACAGACTCCTCTGAATGAGGAAAAGGGGAGAAAAAGGGAGAGAGAAGAAACTACACCTGTAAGTGGACCAGTGGAGCAACCAGAGGCCAAAAGGAAAAGAATAGATCCTCTACCTGAAGAGGAAATTGTTGAGGAAATCACAGAGAGTCCAAGAGAGGAGAGGGAAACCAGCCAACAGACATCCACTAGCTCTCACAGGCAGGAAATGGAGAGGCAGCATTGTATGGAAGTTTCCTCCTCAAGGCTGCAAGGTAAGCAATGTTCTGATATTAAAAGAACATTCGTGGACATTAAGGCCCAGAATGAGCCATTGAGACTACAACTTTATGATCAATTTCTCAAAATGACACCCTCCAAACAACAAAAACTAATGTATGCATATGACATTAAGGAGGAAAAAACGATATTAAGTCATTTTAAGCCTAAAGTTCAGCAACCACAGTCAGCAGCTGACTATATAACAACAAATTTAGAGGTCGTTGCCAAAGACATACACCTAATGGACCAGATTGAGCTGCATAAAGAAACTAGTGAAATGGTTTACTCTACATTGGTAGATAAGACAATGCTGGCCCACAAATGGCAAGATTCATTAAGTAATACATCTGCCCAATTGGATTTGGAAAAGTTATCTTCCTTATCTAAAGACAATAGAATAAAAACCTTAGAAGAAATTATTATTGAGTTGGGGCATTATCCCAAGGATGCCAAGGGAATCAAAGAACTGATAAAGAAAAAGGAAGAAGATATTGCTGCACTTAGGAAGCAATTGAAGCTGCCTGTTACCATGCACCCACAAACTACAAAACTTGAACAAGAAAAGGCAGAGGAAGACATGATGTATTTACTGATGAGGATGAATCAAAGGCTAACTGAAATGGAGCAGGAATTGGAGAAAGCATTACAAGCCAAGCAGGGAGAGTCGACCTCCTAGCCACCTGAAACAACTCCAACAGTTACCGCTGCCCCTCCCACAGTTGCCGCAACAATCCCTCCCACTATCCCAGTGTCAACAGAAGGTACCTCAGCTTCAGTAACAACAACATCAACATGGAGCAGTAGTATTATAAGCACATAGCATTTAATAAAAGAAATGGAAGAATTAAAAACTCTAAGTGTTAGAGTTAAAGGATGGCAAAGAAAAACTGGCCAAGCTAGAGGTAAATTATGATAAATCTAAGATAAGTGTGGCAGAGAGAACAAGAGAGGTAAAGGCCTTAGAAAATAAGGTAAAATCCTTGGAAAAAAATCTTACTCTTCACAAAATTCTAGCAGAAATCAAAACAATTGAGTGGACCAAAATTGGCCAGTCTATCACTGATTAATGGAAATCAATTCAAAGAATCCATAAGCAAATTGATTTGATATAAATGGCCCAAGTAGAGATTTAAAATGCCAGAGCATTGTTGGGAAAGATGCCTGAACAGGCCAATAAACTAATCCATTTTTTGAACACTCACACCAAGGAACAACTCACAGCTTTGAATATCAGGGACAAAACAGGTACCATTTTGACAGTTAAAAAGGTGTTGACCATGAAGAATTTTATACAAAATCTAGAGAGAAAGTGCTAAGAGATGCAGATAGAAATAAATGCCTTTACAGAGAAGTTTATAGTCTTGTAGTAAAAGGGTTTACCCAGCTTATTAACTAGTAATTAGAAACTATTGACACATGACCAATATGCTCACAGGGTAAATACATATGTTGCAAATCAAATCACATCATCATCAAGCACTTCAGAGGATAAAACACTTCCATCAAGACATAGCCTATATGACAAATTGGAGAATCTGTTCTATATCGAACATGAAATAAGACATCGTTTTGTAGTCCAGCGCAACTTTTACAGGTATACTGAAGCTGATGAAACATTAATAAAAATGCAAGGACATCAGTTGCCACGGGACCAATGGTGGCAAACCATGTTAAAGGTTTTAGAAATGTAATTTTTAATTTTCTTTAAGTCATCTGCATCCAATTGAATTTTCAATGCACGTGCCACATATCATAACGATGAAAACAACAGAGGAAGGAAGTCGAGCTAAAACTATAGTGCATTAAAGCAGGATCAGACGTAGATGAAAGGACCGATACAACAATGCAAAAAATATCAGTAGAAGACAGACTATAAGCTGACTCACTGGGTGTAAAAGTCAAACGTATTTGATCAACTAAAGTTGACAGCATAGTAGCAATTACTTCTGCATTCATTTTTCCCTATTTCCAATGGCATTTATTTCCCTTAGATGGATGAAGTTATTGCGTGATATTTTTCTCCATAAGATATTTTGTAATTTTTTTGTATACAGAACTCCCTCAGAGTTGTATTTGGGGTTGGTGATATCTCTTCTGGACTGCGTTGTAACTCCGTGGATTTTTAATACAAAGGTTGTTGAAGTTCATTGTTGTTGCACCGTCTGAATGTGGATTTGATGCTCTTGGTCCTACTACAGGATTCTTGTGTCTTTCTATGATTAAATAAGTCATCCTAACCTAAGTTTTGAATTTTCCGTGTTTGTAAATTTCATACACGTTTTACAATCTTAGTAATAGAGAAAAAGAATAGCCCAAAATTTGTTTAAATACACTCTGTGTTCAATCTGTGTTATTACTTATGATTTCTTCAGAATTAGCATAAACAGGAATTCTTAGCTGCTCCTTTTCTCACTAATTCTTTCACTTTGAATATCAACAAGGAATTATTTAGTGCTCCTTGATAATACTCATGCATTTTCCCTCTACCAACATGATGAAGGATTCTTAACTGCCCTTCACCCACTGGCTTTCATTCCATCTATTTCCAAATTATAAAATTGTTCCAAGATTGATTACCTTGCTCTGTAGTATCATCTTTAGTCAAAGAAATCATATTCAACGGTTCACCCTCATAGACTCCATTAGCCCAATGGAATAAACTATTCAAACTTGCATCCCAGTTCTCTCTAAGATCACCATCCAAAACTCAAAGCGAAAACCCCTATACATCATAACTAGCCTAAAATACCTCAAAAAAAAGCTAAATTATAAAGAGAGAACCCTCTCTGGATGTAGATTGGCTAGAAACTGCATCTAAAAGATTGGTTAGTGGTTACCTCAGTCGTATTCCCTCCTAGTATCCTCCCGGAGAATAACCTGAGTGATAACATCATTGGCGACTCCACTGGGGACATGAATGATTGTTTATTACTACTGTCTATTTTCTAAAGCTGCAGATGGAGCCTGAAGTTAGCCAGGTAGCCTTTGAAACATTTTTTTCCATGAAATTATAGGAGTAAATAAAAGTTTCTTCAGTCTATCTCCAGCCTAGTTCTAGGCTATAAAGAATTGTCTCAAAGACTTAGTTAGTTTCCTTTTTTTTTTAAATAGATCTTTAGGAAAATTCAAGTTTCACATCAAAACTTCCTAGAAACATCTTTTTAAAGGTTGTATTCTTCAAAATATCAAGGAAAAACAAAAATATAGTCAGAGGTTGTCTCCAAAGAAGAAGACCCATTATACCAGATCAAATCTAGATCCAAATCCCCCATTGATCTTTGAAAATCGTAATTTGATCCCTAAGAACCTTAGAGGCCGGGAGAATCAAGGAAATCCTGCTGATATAAACCATAATACACCTCAGCAGAACCCTATCCAAATTGATCTTACTACTGGAAAATCATAAGTCTTCTCTACCATTACTGTTGCTTCACCTAGTTCACCATCAGCACTTCAAACCACCTTTACCACTCCCTCATTTACACCACATATTTCCACTGTTATCCCTTCTCTTCCATCTGTTGCACTGATCTCTGCAAAGATGGTGAACCGATATGCTCCCTTGTAGTTACTTGCTAATCCAGGGGATATTCCTCAAGATTACCATAGCAAAATCACATATTTATATGGTGTTGGTACCTAGACAGCACAACAACATACAAAGAAAATGACAGACTATTTTGAAAATTATGAGATCGATGATGATGGTGTCAGAATGAAAATTTTTGTCTAAAGCCTAACTGGTGATGTTAGGACTTGGTTCAGTGCCCTCCCTACAAATACAATTGCTGATCCACAAGCCCTTTATCAGACTTTCCTAAATAGATGGGAAAAGAAGAAGGATCCCCTACACATATTATCAGAATATGAGAATTTGAAAGAGGTCCGCAAGAAAGTGTCCAAGATTACTGTGTTAGATTTAATAATGTATACCATGCTATCCTCCAGAATCTCAGGCCTTCTCCAGACCTAGCCTTGATACAATTCCCTGAAGGATTTGACTCTGACATGGCTTACCAGCTTAGGGAAAGAGCTCCTCCAAGTTTAGAAGACATGCAAAGTATAACTGTTAGTGTAGAGGCCAATCTGATTTCTAAAAGAAATCGAGCCAGATCTGAGAGAAGAACAACTTTTAAGGAAGAACCTTCCGCATTTGAACAGAAACTAGATGTTATCATAAAAGGAATGGACAGACTTGGGGACAGAGTTGAAACAATTGAGAGGAAAGCATCATGGGATGGCCAACCAAGTAATGTTGGGAGGAATCCAAACTTTAGGAAAAACCAAAACTCTAACACTGGGAAAGTTGGTCCTGACCAAAACATCAGACCACCATTTCAAGAAAACTATGCTGAAGCTTCAACTTTAGTGAACCCATGGAAGATACTCAAATCAATTTGATGGGTCTCAATAGTGGACAAAAAATTTTCCTTACCCAAGAAGACCAATAGGCTGACACTTTAGGTCAGTTTCAAACTCAATCAGCGGAATCCTTTGATTTTAAAGAAGGGTATGACATAGCCGTATATGAAGTCCATAAACAGTAGAATTTGAGAAGTAGGAGAATAGATATCTCTGATGATAACAAACAGAAAGAGACCAAACAACCTACCAAAGCCAAAAACAAGAACTCTGCTACTCAAAACCCTCCTAAGATAATTCCCAACTCGAATAGCCCAACTATTCAAGATATTACAGATGATCAAGAATGGGACAAACAATCTGCAGTTTCCTTTCCTCCCAAAGAAAATGCAAAGGAACCTCCTGAAATTGATTTTGAGGCGGATTCAATCCATAACAACAGTTCTGATGAAGAAAAAGGCATTGAAAACATAGCAGAGAAAGAGTGCCTTGCTGCCCGAAATGAAAAAGTTCAGATATAAAATCCTTTTAACCTTCCAACTCAAATAGGCAAATTGAAGGTAGCCATTCCGTTGTCCGAATTGGCTAAACATGATGTCTATAGACAACAAATTAACAAATCACTACAAATTTCAAAACACAAAGATGCAGTGAATGTCTTAGATGACCAACCAAAATTAATCTTTGGCCCTGAAGTAAATGGAAAATCAGTAGATGGAGGTGTTCCTCCTTTTTATGTGAGTCTAAACATCCATGAAAAAAGTACTTCACAAGGCAATGTTTGATTCTGGGGCCTCTCACATCTTGATGCCCAAATCAGTGATGGAAAAATTGGAACTAGGCATAACTCAACCATACAAAGACCTATTCTCATTTGATTCTAGCCAAGTTAGATGCCTAGGATTGATTAAAGATCTGTGTGTATCATTGGTACAATACCCTGCCAAGACAATTCTAATGGATGTGGTAGTAGATGATATCCCACCCAAATATGCGATGTTATTTTCCATCTCTTGGGGTGCCAAGCTTCAGGGCTATTTACAGCTTGACAGGTCCTATGCCACCATCTCAGTCTTTGGCCAACCAAAGAGATTATATAGGGAACCTTTGATGAAATATGTGGTCAACAGGAACAGAAACCCCAAAACTTTCCCATTTATTCCATGCATTCTAATATGGACTCTTTCATCCTTTTCAATACTGAAATTTGCCCATCAACTGATAACAAGGTTTTAGTATCAGCACAAGAGAAAGTCATGAAGGAAAAACCCAATGTTTAGATTCAATAAATTTCTTTGACCAATGATGATACAGACACACAGAGGAAACCACATGAAACTGAAAATCCAAATCTGCCCACTAAGTGAAACTTTGAAACTCCTAATGCTAGCTGTAATCAAGAAATCCTATGGTATCTAGAGTTTGATGGATTTGTTAATAAGTTAGGAGCAAGAGCAGGCATTTGGATACATAATGTGCAAAGTGATCATGCTGAAGGACATGCATACAGGTTAAATTTTAGGTGCACAAACAACATGGCTGAATATGAAGCCCTCCTGCTAGGACTAAAATTGATCAAAAGCCTAGGGGAAACCAGGTTATCAATCTTGAGAGACTCTGATTTGATTATTCAACAAATGAAAGGAAACTTCCTGACAAATGATCTAAGGTTAAGATCATATAGAGGAGCGGCCATCGAAATACTCAATACCTTTTTGGAAACTCAGCTTACTAAAATTTCAAGAAACCAAAATTTGCATGCTCACAGTCTAGCGACCTTTGCCAGTACTTGTAAACTACTATTTGAGCCTAATCATCATCTTACAGCTGAGATTAAACACAGACTGACTGTACCTGATAATGTTAAAAATTGGCAAGTATTTTACAGTGACATTCAAATTAATAATTTCTTGACCCTCAAAGAAGAGATTTCCAATACAAAAATCGATACAAGCACCATGAGAAAAAATGATCAAATAGACAAGATTGAGACACATATTTCTGCTGAAATAGCAA
This sequence comes from Pinus taeda, assembly GCA_000404065.3. NCBI lineage: Eukaryota > Viridiplantae > Streptophyta > Pinopsida > Pinales > Pinaceae > Pinus > Pinus taeda. The sequence continues at coordinate 12,409 of APFE031471700.1, forward strand.
ACCAAATTCTACATCCAACAAATTTTACTAAAACAGAGTTACAAGAACTTGAAGAAATAGAATTTGATGATACTATTGGAGCAGAATCTGAAGTGATTGATTTGAAATATAACTTTTTTCCCATAGGCCTAACCCCCATGGAGGATATTTTTGATTCTAATGACGTCCCAAGAAAACCTAAAATGCAGCCATTAAATGAAAAAATTGAGGACTGTAATATAGGAACTGCAGAAAATCCCAAAATGATAAAATTATCCAAAAATTTTCCCTTTGACCAAAAGATAAATTCTATTGAACTTTTCAAGGAATTTCAGGATGTATTTGCATGGAGTTACAAGGATCTAAAGTCTTATGACACTATTTTCATTCAACGCACCATACCTCTCAAAGAAAATAAAAAACCTTTCAAGAAGAAACTTAGAAGGATCAACCATGTGATCCTCCCTTTAATTGAGAAAGAAGTCAAAAGGATGTATGAAGCTAGAATTATTGCACCCATCAGATTTTCAGAATGGGTTTCAAATTTGGTGCCCACTAGAAAGAAAACGGGAGAAATTAGGTTGTGTGTTGATTTGAGAAGTCTAAACAAAGTCTCTTTAAAGGATAATTACCCCTTACCCAAAATGGATCACATTCTACAAAGGGTAGGGGGTGCTTCAACGATCTCACTATTGGATGGATTCTCAGGTTTCAATCAAATCCTAGTGCACCCTGATGATCAAGATAAAACTGCTTTTACAACCCCTTAGGGAACCTTCAAATATGTGAAAATGCCATTCAGACTCAAAAATGCAGGAGAAAATTTTCAGAGAGCAACGAATATAGCTTTTGCCAAAGAAATCCATGACTTTCTAGTCATTTATCTAGATGACTTTACTGCATTCTCCAAATCAAATCAGCAACACTTGGATCACCTGAGACAAAATATTTTTAATCTGCGGAAAATATGGTATATCGCTCAATCCAAATAAATCATTGTTTGGCCTAGAAGAAGGAAAATTATTGGGCCACATAATTTCCAAGGATGGCATTAGAATTGATCCTGATAGAATACAAGATATTCTGCAAATTCCCCACCCTAGAAATATCAAAGAACTACAAGCGCTTTTAGGGAAGATCAAATTTCTAAGAAGATTAATTCCAAATTTGGCTGAATTGATTAGGCTGTTAAACAACATGTTAAAGAAGGATTCTAAGGTCAAATGGACAATAGAAGCTAAGCAAGCATTTGAAGAAATCAAGACAACTTTAACGCAAACACCAATCCTTACAAGTCCGAATTTTGGCAAGGACTTTATCATATTCTCATTTGCATCAGAACATACAATCGTTGTTGTTTTGCTACAAAAAGATGACCAGGGATGTGAAAAACCCATAGCCTTTTTCAACAAAGCACTTAGAGATGCTCCATTCAAATATAAAATCATGGAGAAATAAGCATATGCACTTGTAAAATCCATTAAGGACTTTAGAGTTTACATCTTATACTCTCATGTGATTGTTTATGTGCCCAACACTGTTTTTAAAGAAATCCTAACCCAAGAGGGAATTAAAGGCAAAAGGGGCAAATGGATTGCTACTATATTAGAATATGACATCGAAATAAAACCTACAAAGCTTGTAAAGGGCCAAGGATTGGCCAAACTTATGATTGAAACCAACTTTTAAGCCCTTGACATAAACCAACTGGATAATGAGCAGGAGATGGCGATTCCACATATCAATCAAACCTTTTTACAATCACCTTGGTATGGTGACATATGTTTTGTATTATGCTGAAAAGTTTTTTGAAAATGAAAGATTTCAAATTTTGTATTTTAGATCATGCTCTCTTTTGGAAAAATCATGTAGGTGTTTTATTAAATTGTCTGGTAAAAGAAGAAACTAACAAAGTGTTGAAATAATTTCATGCAGGAGACTGTGGTGGACATTTGTATTGGAAATCAACTGCTGATAAAATCCTAAGGGCTAGATTTTATTGGCCCACCCTGTTTGCTGATGTGAAGAAATATGTAACTTCTTGCCATAAGTGTCAAATTTTTGAAGGCAAAAGAAAGCTTCTACCCCTGCCCCTCAAGCCAATTTCCACTGAAACACCATTTCAACAATGGGGTTTAGACTTCATTGGGGAAATCCATCCTCCATCCTCTAGCCAACAAAAATGAATTATGACTGCAACAGACTACTTCACCAAGTGGATAGAGGCCATCCCTTATAGACAAGCCAATGATTCAGTGATCATGCAATTCCTAGAAACCAACATACTATCCAGATTTGGCTGTCCTGAAAAATTATAACAGACAATGCTGCTGCCTTCAAATACAAGAGAATGATCAATGTTTGTCACAAGTACCACATTACTTTAGGCCATTCCACAGCATATTACCCTGAAGGTAATGGTCCAGCTGAGTCATCCAATAAGAGCTTAATCAATATCATTAAGAAAGTATTGGAGGAAAACAAGAAAAACTGGCATAAAAAGCTTATCAATGCACTATGGGCAGACAGGTTGACCACAAAAGGATCTATTGGAACTAGCCCTTATGAGCATGTTTATGGCATGGAGGCTACTTCCCCTTCATCTTTGGGACTCCCTATGATAAAGTTGCTGAAAGAAGTGTAGACAGAACACAATGATATCCAGAGGAGAATTAATCAAACAATTCACTTACAGTAGACTAGAGATGAGGTGTATCAAAGGTCTTAGATTTTACAAGAAAAGCTAAAGAAGATATTTGATAAAAGGACCAAAGCAGAGGATTTTTTCATTGGGGATAAAGTTTTGAAGTGGGACTCTAGGAGAGAAGAGAAAGGAAAACATGGGAAATTTGATTTCCTGTGGAGAGGACCCTTTATTATTCAGGATGTACAAGGAAACAACACCTACTTTTTGAAAAGCCTGGATGGTATAGAGGTAGATAATGGACCGGTCAATGGCTGAGTGTTGAAGCACTATTTTGATCCAGTTTATTAACATATCAGTGCTTTAAATTGTACATAAAAATGTTTACTTTCTGCAATTTATTTCAGTAATAATATAGGAAAAGTTGTATAGTAGATTTTGAGAAAAAACCAAGGAGTTGTCCCACCTTTTTGTCTAACTTTTTAATCTATCAAGAATTGGGAAAAGAACATTTGGAGCTATAAATATGAGAACAAGCAGTCAAGAAAAATATCTGAAACAGATTTGCAATTATTTGAATGATTTCACGAGAAATACGTAGATATTGCAGAGGTACAATTTTGGTTGCAGCAAAGTAAAAATTTCAAAAAACAACAAGAATTGAATATAAGGCCATCTAACATGTTGTTCTTGACTTTTCACCAGGAAAGCCATCCCCAAGTGGAGCAACTATTATGTTCCTATACCAATAGGTTTCATTTTTTATGACTGACTGATGAAATGCCAAATATGTTCATCCTTTCCATGTTGCAATGGTTTCCATATTCTCAAAAGAAATGAAGAAAATGAAAATATGAAAAGAGGGTATGCCCTAAAAGAAAAATCAAAGGGAAAAAAGAAGAAAATGGTCAAGAGAAAAAAATGAAAGAAATAAACCCCAGCCAAAATACCAGGAAAATGTGCTAGTTCAAATGCCACTACTGTTCCATTGTTGAAGACTTTCACTATGTACAGTTGCTTGATTCTTATTATGGTTTATGAATGGCCAAACAACTTAATCTTGGCCAAGTTCATATTTGAATTTACTTGTCTTAGAATAGAGAATAAAGGTCTGTCCAAACAGTTCAAGCTTGGCAGATGAGTAGATAGGTAGAGAAGCAAAGGAGCCTAACTATTTAATCTGGGCTCTTGGAAGAGATAAGGGTAGATTTAGATAGGATGGTAGCTAAAAGAAAAGAAGAGAATCAGGGTTTGCTAGTTCAAATGCACCCAATGAAAATGAAGAAAAAATGTTAGGAGTAATAGAATGGGTAAGCAGTTTTGATGTTGCACAAGCAGTTGTATGGGGAATCTTGTTTCTCAAAGATGATTCATCTCATTACTATCAGAAATACCATGGCAAGTTGTGGTAATAGATCAGATGTTGCATGTCTAATTCCCCCTCAATATTCTCACAACAATCACTTACTAACATTCCACTAGGCTGTTGAGATCTCCTTAAAGTCCCTAGACCACTCCATTTGAGATGAAAGTTTCAGCAAAATAATGTTCTCCATGGGCCAAGAAGCCACATTTCTTGTGTAAAATCTTTCTTCTTTTGACCCTCCCTATAGCCTAAGTTTTCACTTTTCAAACTTAGTGCTCTGCTTAAACATCATACCTTTCATATTAACATACTAACTTTATTATATAGTTCGTATATAGTATTTTCCCTACCCCTATTGTATAAAATACATAAAAAAATCCCTAAAAATATAAATATCCTGACCCCGAGCTTAATATAGCCATACACTAAGGTTTACGTGAGTTATTGGTTCAATTGGAACCATATAACAACCCAGTGTGCACAACCATGGAGTTTATTTAACATTTGGCTAAATAAATAACCACATCCGTATAGCATACCCCCAAACCCCGTTAAGAAAAGTTTAAATACCCGCCCGATATGTTTAAAAAACATATAAATACATTGATATATGTGGTGGTCCCTACGCCGTAGCCTCCGTCATATCCCACTCGCCGCCAACCGTTCGATCATCGCCCATATATCCAACGGCCCACATGAATATCGGAACCCCTCCGATAACTGATCGATAGCGTCCAGGGAATGGTGGTTTTTCTGTTGTACCTTGGGACAGGTGTCAAGCTTCGGGTATGATTGCTGCCCCCGCCCCCCTCCAATACCACCATGGCCCAAAGACGGTGTGGGGAATACCGCTTACCATCTCGCTGCCTCCCTGCTGACATCACCCTTCCATCATCAGCTGATGTCACACCCACGTTAGTGCCATGTCATGCTCACATCACCCCCTCATCGTCGTTGTGTCATCGCCACGTCACCGTGCTACGCGACAACCCTTTACGTCATGTTGACGTCACCCAACCAAAGCACGCCGAAACCCGCCAAAATCAAATTTTTGTCAGAAAAGTGTGAAAGCGTCATTTTCTGTTCATTTCTATTTTGTTTTCTCTATGCGACCTGTGCATGACCATTCACGTCTAGTAGCAGTCATTCAACCACGAAGTCCGCTTTGAAGCCAAAATATTCAGCAAATTGGTCATCCATCTCAGTCCGCCCCCTGCATTTCGCACAGGAAGTCCATTAAAATAGGTATTTACCCACATTTGTTCCTGAACCCTATGTTTTTCAGTTTCCTTTGCTAAGTCTCTAGAAAACGCAGAAATTTTAGTTAAATTCGTCAAAATACCTTCAAAACAGCACACTGTAACTACTGTTGTTGCCCGATTTTTCCAAGAAGTCCTACAAACTCTATCTCCCCATGTAAATTCCGCCCACTGAGCTAAACAAAAACCAATTTCACTGTGTAATTTCCGCAAAAAAACTCCACTAAGCTGTGGTTTTGCCTATTTTTCCCACATAAATCCGAATTACAGTTTCAAAATCAAAGACAGTTGAATAATGGAGGCTCCAATGGCTCTGAATGTTACTCCTCTCAATGCACCCCACAAGGAATTGGAGTGGTTGCCTTTGGCCGATCAGGATTTCCAAATTCAAGACTTAGTTGGTGATAGAAACCATCTCCAAGCATTCTGTGAAGTCAACAATAGTTACCTAAACAAAAATTATTTTTATGGGATATGGGAATCAAATCTACCCATGTACCACCTTCCCTTTTGTCAATGTTTTCCCTGAAATAATCTGCTTATGCTATGACAACTATGAACCAACCCAAAGGGCAATCAAAACTCCATCTGGAAATATCCTCTTCTACATAACTCCTGAGGCCATAAACCAAATGTTAAACTTCAAACCAACTCAATCTTTGACTCCTCTGTCTATGAAATTCTTGCTTGATGAGGGCCCCAAATTGTCTAGTTCAGACATAGCCCGAATTGCCCAAACATTTATGAGATCAGATCGCCAGCCTATAGAGCCACCTCCTTTTCACCATGTATGGTTCAATAAAGTGGGCAGATTCCTCATTGATATGATATCTTATATCCTAGGATTCAAGACAAGTGAATATATTGATGAGACTGTATTAGTTTTATTGTCCATGTTTACTCCAGGGCAGCCCCTTGTTGTCAAATATAATTAGCTGCATTCATTGTTAACAAGATCCATGACCAACTCTTGAATCTAGATAGGGAGGGAGTATTCAAGTACACGTCTTACATATATCATCTGCTCCTGTATTATCAGCCAGACAGTTTCCAATACCCCATCAAGAAATTGGATTCTAAAGGAGAAAGAAGATCTGTGATTTTTTGGACCTCAGTCTTTCATGAAGTCCACAACTCTCCTTATTCTTACTGTGAATTTATTGACATGTTTATACACGCAGCCTCTTCTCTACTGATGAGAACTCCTCCTCCTAGACTATCTTATGATATGTATAAAATTTTAGAGCTCTCCAAAATCTACAAAATAGGTGACTGGTACCTATACCAGAATCAAACTGAGATCAGGATATATGGCTGTGAGGATTGCCCCCTACAAGTTGCCAAAATATGTGCCAATGAGACTGTTTGCTCTAGAATATTTCAGGCAGTTTATCAATTCAGATTTGACTCATTTTCATAGCACCAAGAAAAAGGCTCAGTTGAAATTGACAGACTAGCTAGGCCCCTATGTCATGAAAAAAAATGAAGGGTGCCAAGATGCTAACAAGTTTGGTGGGTACCTTATGACCCAAATAGTTTTATTTGTCAAAGAAAGGTAAAATTTAGGCTAGCTCCCTATAGTCATTGTAAGTTTCCTGAAATAAAACAATTTGCCAACCGAGATGAGTGGGTAGAAGGCACACTAATTGAACAAGTCACTGAGGAAGAGAAAATGGAACAAAATATGAAAATTCTTGAAAAGACTCTTGACCTAGACTCTTTTGGACATGTTTCATTCAAAGTGCCACAACAAACCGGAGTAGGCAAATCATCTGTTGGAACTTCACAGCAACCGGCCCAAGAAAGCACTACACCAACTTCTATAACATCAAAGGGAAAAGAGGTGTTGGACTCAGAGAAACACATCATGACAAATCCACCAACAACATCAAAGGAATAGGGTCAAGGGCAAGCCCCTTCACTGCAAACAAAGGCACCTGAAATCCCAGCATTACAGACTCCTCTGAATGAGGAAAAGAGGAGAAAAAGGGATAGAGAAGAAACTAAACCTGTAAGTGGACCAACGGAGCAACCAAAGGCCAAAAGGCAAAGAATATATCCTCTACCTGAAGATGAAATTGTTGAAGAAATCACAAAGAGTCTAAGAGAAGAGAGGGCAACCAGCCAACAGACATCCACCAGCTCTCACAGGTAGGAAATGGAGAGGTAGCATAGTATGGAAGCTTCCTCATCAAGGCCACAAAGTAAGCAGTGTTCTGATATTAAAAGAACATTCATGGAGATTAAATCCCAGAATAAGCCATTGAGGTTGCAGCTTTATGATCAATTTCTCAAAATGACAACCTCCAAACAGCAAAGACTAATGTCTGCATCTGACATTAAGGAGGAAAAAATGATCTTGAGTCATTTTAGGCCTAAATTTCCGCAACCAAAGTTAGTTGTTCACTGTATAAGAACAAATTTAGAGGTCTTTTCCAAAGACATACACACAATGGACCAGATTGAGCTGCACAAACAAACTGGTGAAATGGTTTACTCTACATTGGCAGATAAGACAATGCTGGCCCACAAATTGCAAGACTCGTTAAGCAATACATCTGCCGAATTGGATTTGGAAAAGATATATTCCTTAGCTAAAGACAACAGAATAAAAACCTTAGAAGAAATTATTATTGAGCTGGGACATGATCCCAAGGATGCCAAGGGCATCAAAACACTGGTAAAGAAAAAGGAATAAGATATTGCTACACTTAGGAAGCAATTGAAGCTGCCTGTTAACATGCACCCACAAACTACAGAACTTGCACAAGAAAAGGTAGAGGAAGACGTAATGGATTTACTGATGAGGATGAATCAAAGGCTAAATGAAACGAAGCAGGAACTGGAGAAATAATTACAAGCCAAGCAAGGAGAGTCGACCTCCCATCCAGATGAAACAGCTCCAACAGTTACCACTGCCCCTCCCACAGTTGCAGTAGCAATCCCTCCCAATGTCCCAGCATCAACAGCAGGTACCTCAGCTTCAACAACAACAACAACAATAGGCAACAACAATATTATAAGCACTCAACAGTTAATAAAAGAAATGGAAGAATTCAAATTCCAAGTGTCAGATTTAAAGGATGCCAAAGAAAAATTGGCCAAGCTAGAGGTAAGTTATTATAAATCTAAGATAACTGTGGTAGAGAGAACACGAGAGGTAAAGGCCTTACAAAATAAGGTAAAATTCTTGGAAAAAGATCTTACTCTTCACAAACCTCTAGCAAAAATCAAAACAATTGTGTGGACCAAAATTGGCCAGTCTATCACTGATCAATGGCAATCAATTCAAACAATCCATGAGCAAATTGATTTGATAGAAATGGCCCAAGTAGAGATTCAAAAGGGCAGAGCATTATTGGGAAACATGCCTGAACAGGCCAATAGACTAATCCATTTTTTGAACACTCACACCAAGAAACAACTGGCAGCTTTGGATATCAGGGACAGAAAAGGTAACATTTTGACAGTTAAAAAGGTGCTGACCATGAGGAATTTTATACAAAACCTATAGAGAAAATTCCAAGAGATGCAGATAGAAATAAATGCCTTTACAGAGAAGTTTACAGTCTTGCAGGAAAAGGGTTTACTGAGGTTATTAACCAGTAATCAGAAACTATTGACACATGAACAATATTCTCACAGGGTAAATACATATGTTGCAAATCAAATCACAACATCATCAAGCAATTCAAAGGATAAAACACTTCCATCAAGACAGAGCCTATATGACAAATTGGAGAATGTGTTCTTTATCGAACATGAAATAAGACATATTTTTGCAGTCTAGCCCAACTTTTACAGGTATACTGAAGCTGCTGAAACATTAATAAAAATGAAAAGACATCAGTTTCCAGGGGACCAATGGTGGCAGAGCATGTTAGAGGTTTTACAAATGTAATTTTTAATTTTCTTTAAGTCATCTGCATCCAATCGTATTTTCAATGCACCTGCCACATATCATAAAGATGAAAACAACAGAGGAAGGGAGTCGAGCTAAAACTATAGCGCATTAAAGTAGGATCAGACACAGATGAAAGGATCGGTACAACAATGCTAAAAAATCAGTAAAAGACAGACTATAAGCCGACTCACTGGGTGTAAAAGTCAAATGTATCTGATCAACTAAAGTGGCTAGCACAACAACAATTACTTCTGCATTCATTTTTCCGAGTTTCCAATCTCATTTATTTCCCTTGTAAAAGTAGATGGATGAAGTTATTGCGTGATATTCTTCTCCATAAGATATTTTGTAAATTGGTTTTATATAAAGACCTCCCCAAGAGTTATATTTGGGGTTGGTGATATCTCTTCTGGACTATGCTGTAACTCTGAGGATTTTTAACACAAAGGTTGTTGAAGTTCACTATTGCTGCACAGTCTGAATGTGGATTTGATGATCTTGTTCCTACTAGAGGATTCTTGTGTCTTTCTATGGAACAAGAAGTCGTCCTAACCTGCGTTTTGTAGTTTCTGTTTTTGCAAATTTCATACATGTTTCACAATCTTAGTAACAGAGAAAACTAATAGCCCAAAATTTGTTTAAATACACTCTGTGTTCAATCTCTGTTATTACTTATGTTTTCTTCAGAATTAGCATAAACAAGAATTCTTAGCTGCTACTGTTCCTATTGATTCTTTCACTTTGAATAAACAAGGAATTCTTTACTGCTCCTTGATAATACTCATGCATTTACCCTCTGCCAACATGATGAAGTATTCTTAACTGCCCTTCACTCTCTGGCTTTCATTCCATCTATTTCCAGATTATAAAATTGTTCCAGGATTGATTACCTTGCTCTTTTGTATCACTTTTAGTCGAAGAAATCATATTCAGCGGTTTGCCCTCATAGACTCCATTAGCCCAATGGAATAAACTATTCAGACTTGCATCCCAGTTTTGTCTAAGATCACCATCCAAAACTACAAATAAAAACCCTTGTATATCATAACAAGCCTAAAATACCTCAAAACAAAGCTAAATTATAAAGAGAGAGCCCTCTCTGGATGCAGATTGGTTAGAAACTGCATCTAAAAGATTGGTCAGTGGTTACCTCGGCCATATTCCCTCCTAGTATCCTCCTGGGGAACAACCTGAGTGATAACACAAGCTTCTTTCAACTTGATTGTCTGAATCAGTGGCCATGAGATTCTTCTTCTTATTATCTTTCTTTTTTTTCTTCAAGTTTAGGTATGGATGCAACTTCCAACACTTCTCCTCCATATGCCCATCAATGTTGCAGTGGTTGCTAGGATCTTCGCACTAGTGTGTTGTGGCTGCCGTATTTTTATCTTTTACCCCTTTTTTCTTCTTCTTCCCCTCCCTATAAGCTTCATGTTACTCTTTCTGCTTCGATCCACTTGATTGCGCTCTTTTATGGCTTATGTTCTCTAGGTACTATGCATGTAAAAGAAGCCTCATCAACCAATTTGGGCTTGAACAACATAACTTTCTCACACAGATGATGGTGTAGAACCCCCAAATACTTTAGGAGTGCATTTGGATTCATTGGAGAGATACCCAACATTATAGCCATCTTTCTGAATTCTGTGGCATACTCCTAATATTAAATATTAAATCCTAATGTTATTATCTCTATGTTATTAAATATTAAACCGTAATGTTATTAAACTCTAAGAGATTAAATCTATCCAATGTCGCATTATGAGAAACATATTAAAAATCAATCTCATACTCATTGTCACAATGTTACATTACATTACACTTTATTGAATGTCCTCTCTCAGCATTACAAAATTAGGGTTTATTAATCCCTTGCGTTTATTAGTTCATTGGTTTATAATATCAATCCTTTCAGTTTATAATATTAATCCCTTCAGTTTATAAAAACATTAGGGTTTACTATTATTATTAAACTGTTGAGTGACAATATTAAATAAATTATGATGTAATATAACATTGCAACAACGCGCATCAAATAAATTTTCATCTTGGGACAATGGTTATCACAATCCAACGTACGCTTGATTTTTTCTTAATGTTTGTCACAATGCCTATAAACCAAGGGATTAATATACCCAATGGATTAATATTATAAACCATAGGGATTAGAAACTCAAGGGACTAATATTACAAACCTAAGGAATTAATAAATCCTAGGGATTATAAACCCAAGGGACTAATATTATAAACCCAAGGAATTAATAAACGTAAAGGATTAATATTATAAACCCAAGGGATTAATAAACCCTAATTTTGTAATGTTGAAATGCGACATTGAATTGATCTTGTCACAATGCAATGTCAGATTCATTTTTCTACCATGAAAATGTTAGTAACATTACGTTAAAATTATAAATCAATTAAATTAATTAATTAAGGTATTAAATTAATTAATTTATTAATTAAATAATTAGATAGGTTTCTTGTTTATAAATTAGATACTTAGGACCTAATTAAGTAAAAATAAAATTAAGATATAAAAGGAAAAAGAGATATAGAATCATCAAAACAAATTATAAATTAATTTAATTAATTAATTAATCAATCAATCAAATCAATATAAAAAATTTAACCCCGAATTCCGGTGGCAATTAAGTTATTTAAGTCTATGATACGGGGCGACGATGGGCGAGATGGCCACTTGGCCCCCTGCAACCATTCCAAGACCAGCTTGATTAATCCTCAGAGCACCTCGCAGGCGGCATTTAATGCCTACTCTTGCCGAGGAAAATCATCAACTACAAAACAATGGCTCGAGTGATTCACCTGATCATTCTTCCCCTGTTTCATTCTGCCCGCCCTCCGCAGGCGGAAGCGCTGACTAAGCGAACTAGCACAAGATGCAGAGGCTGGCTTGTTTGTTGTCTGGACTTGGGTAATGGCTTCCACCATTCCCATACTAACTTTTTCTTGTCTACTAAGCATTCTGGCTTCCACCATTCCCCTCAGCACTCTATAAATTCTGCTCAACATTCCTCTATCATCTCTTCTTCCACCCCCCATGACTCTGCAACTGCCCCTATATCCCCCATGGTCTGCCACTGCATGCACAGTTGTCGTGGTGGCATGCGCAGTGGTAGCTCTCGCTCCTCTACTTTACACAGCTACAATTCAACTTCCCCTGCCTCCTCAACTGAAAATCCCTGCTAGTTTAGTGCTGCTGGTCATTATCTGAACACCAAAAGTGGTAGAGGGAGAACCTGGCTCCATTGCTCCAGACGTGACGAGGCAACTATAAGCACTGCTACCTTCCCGCTGCCTCCGTATCATGTCCACCACACGACACAGTTCCAGTTCTGGAGCTCAATGAATTCCCCAGTCATAGTTGCTATCGTCTCCATCTGCATTTCTAAAGAGCTTGAGCCGCAAATACCCATGACTACTTCCCTGGAGGAGACGAACAGAGCATGTCCAAGCCAGAACAGGGACAACATTGACAAGCTAAATGGTAATGGAGGTCGACATAGAAGACATGGAAAAGCCATTGCTAGCAGCTCGCATGATGCTTCAGGCGTTCCTAGTGACACGTGGGTAGTGGATAACCGTCTGGAGAACACATCGCGCTCACAGGATGCAGATGGCAGCAGGGAGGGAGGTCGTCAGGCTGAGGGACGTGGCGGGGCAGACAACCCAGATGACTAGGCATGTCCTATCATGGAGGAACCTGCTACGGATGACCTGGAACCACGTGTCACTCCCGATAGGTGGAAATTCACTTAGTTTTGGTTTTTTTCTATCTTGCTTATGTGTCCTCAAGAAAATTAGCTCATTGGGCGGTCCAGTCAAGACAATTTGTTGTTTTTCTCGGTGGTTTTTCTCATTTTCAAGGTGGTTTTGTTGTTAGCTGATAGGCTGGTTTATTTAGGAAACTTGTGGGTTAACTTTTGGATTTTTAATGGACTAGTTTCCCCTTTGTAGGGGCAGTCTCAAACAATTTTCATGGTTGTGTGCAAATTAAGGCTAGAACCCTTTACGACCATGCTACTATGTAACTTTTTTGTATTATATCAATAGATTAACCTTATTTATAAAATATATATATAATCATATATATAATATAATATATTCATAAAGTAAACGAATTAATTAATAAAAAATAATTAAATAAAAAAAATAAAATTATAAGTTGATAAATGAATTAACTGATTAAGACTAATTAATTAAACAAAAAAATAAAAAGAAACTAGAAAACAAAATTATAAATAAATAATTAATGAACAAACTATTTAAGAAATAATTAATTAAAAATTAATTATAATAATTAAAATAAAATAATTAAAACAAATAAATTAAAGTTGAAATAAATAAATGAAAAATAAGAATAAAGTTTTAACTATTATATGTAGGCTACAGTCACATTTCACTATTTAGGATTAATTAGGTTTATATATACACTAGTCGTAGTAGTCTTCTCTCAAAACCATTTTTTGTGGTCCTGATGATGGATCCCCTTTGGGGTTCGAAACGTCAACATGATGAATATGATACTATGGATAATCTGAAAAAAAATACACCAATATGAAGTCATTTTGTAGTGTTTCAATGTGAAATTGAAAATTTGCAATCTATTGTAAGTTTCCAACAATGATTGTCATATTGCTTGTGAAATTGCAAGAATGTTTATCATAATGCGACATTGGATAGATTTCTTCACCATTCAAATGTCACAACGTTAAACCCTAATGTTATTTTAAACCCAAGGGATTAGTAAATCTAAGGGAATAATATTATAATAACCATATTAAATGATTAATAATAATAATAATAAACTAAAGAGATCAATATTATAAACTTAAGAGATTAATATTATTATTAAAAGTCTAGGGATTGAAAGGCCAAGCGATTAATATTATAAACTATAGGGATTATAAACCCAAAGGTTTTATAAACCCTAATTTTGTAATTTTGAGAGGCGACATTAAATAGATTGTGACATAATATAAAATTATAACAATGCATATCAAGTAAATTGTTATTATAAGGTCCAAGGGATTAAAACCCCAAGGGATTAATGTTATAAATCAACTAATTATAAACTAAATGGATTAATATTATAAACCCAATAGATTAATAAACCTTAATTTTGTAATGTTGGGAGACACCATTGGATAAATTGCAATGTAATGTAATATTGCGAGAATCCGTACGAGATTGATTTTTAATATGTTTGTCATAATGCAATGTTGGATAGATTTCTTCACCATTCAAATGTCTCACCATTGAACCCTAATAATATTATGAACTTAACATGTTAGTAAACCCAAGGGACAAATATCATAAACCCAAAGGATTAAAAACCCAAGCAATTAATATTATAAACCATAGGGATTTTTTTTTCTAGGTAAAGTCTACTTCTATATTAAAGAAAGAAAAATATTTACATGGGTTACATCATCCGAGGAGGCCAAGGCCAGTCCTCTAATAGTAGCAACTGGGACAGACTATCGATTCGCTGAAACAGATTTACAAAACATTGTCCATTTTGATTTTCCTTGGACTTCAGACAATTAGGACTTGGACAGACAAAAATACAGACACTGTTTACGCCATGGACTTTAACATCTAACAAGCTGACTTCATTAACTAGAGACTTGCAGCCATAGGAAAGCTGAGAACTTGGACTGAAAAAAACATAAATAGGCACCAACAAAGACATTGACAAATTTGCAAAAAACTTGACAGAAGCACCCGTTGAGACTTAAGCTGGATGGCTGGGCGAGTCAAGCCATATGATGAGCCCATCGCCATCCATAAACTTCCTTTCCGAGCCGGGCTGAACATAGTCATGGTCCTCTTCCTTTCCCAAAGTGCAATTGAGTGGTGGCAGGATCTCTTGCACCGACGCAACTTGAGCCGAGCCCTCCTGAGCCAAGCCTTGCTGAAGCTGGACGTTATGATCTGTGGCTTCCTGGGTACGGTGAGCACGATACACCAGGTCGTTCATGTCCCCCAGGAGAATGTCGCTATCCTGGATGGTAGCAGAGGCAGGGGAGGTCGATGAGGGATCTCCAGGCGCTTCCTCCGAAATATAAACCATGAAATTTACAATCACATCTTGCCGAATGAGCCTGCTGGGAATTCTGAGGTGGAAGGTCTGGTACGTGCCTTGCAAAACCAGGAACTCCTGCTCAGAACTGGGGGACGAGGGGGGCACAGCTGCCATAGGCGCAATAGGATGCGGCTCTTCAAATTCAGTTTCACCTCGAATTCCTGACCTTCCACCCTATCTAGGCACCCCCCTGCTGCGCGGCATGGCGCCTAAAGCAAGAGCTTTCAATCTTTGTCCGACCACACTAATTCAGAAAGCCAGAGTATCCCCTTTCCAATTACCAGCATCGAAGGGCTTGCTCTGGTCATGAAATGGCTTGGCATTCCACTTATAAATCATATTTGCAGTTATCGCCACAGGCAGAGGGTGAGGGTCCATGATCCTGGTGCGCATCGAGGCCAGAACTGCCTTGCTCGGCTTGAATGCGCCGTCCCTTCTGTTCTGAGCGAACTTGCTATCAACTGCCCTGAGCATTAAGTTATAACCTCCATTCATCGTCGTTGCGTACGTGAGCTATCCTCTGAGCCTCGTCATAGGTGTTGAAGCGAGTGCCAGGATTAATGGCTCGTAATGACACCTGCATCCGGGTATAAACCATCGGGATTATAAAGTAAGTGGATTAATATTAAAAACGTAACGAATTAATAAATCCAATGGATTAATAAACCCTAATTATCTAATGTTAAGAAGCGACATTGAATAAGTTGTGATGTAAGGGATTAATATTAATATTAAAACTAATAATATTAATTTAATATTATTAATATTAAATTAATATTATTATAATAAACCTTAATTTTGTAATGTTGAGAAGTGACATTAAATAAATTGTGATGTAATATAACATTACAACAATGTGTATGAAATAAATTGTCATCTTGTGACAATTTTGTCACAATTCATTGCTAGTTTGATTTTTACACAATGTTTATCAACCCAAGGGATTGATAATGTAAACCTAAGGGATTAATAAACTCAATCGATTAATATTATAAACCCAAAGTATTAATATTATAAACCTTAAGTATTTAAAACCCAAGGATATTATAAACTCTAAAGATTATAAACCCAAGGGACTAATATTTTAAACCCATGGAATCAATAAATCCAATAGATTAATATTATAAACCCAAGGGATTAATAATTCCCAATTTTGTAATATTGAGAAGCGACTTTTGATTGATTTTGTCACAATGCGACATTGGATTCATCTTTATATGATGCAAACATCACAATACAAATCCCTTTTGTAGTGTCACAATGTGATGTTGAAAAATTGCAATGTAATGGAAGTTTCCAACAATTATTTCCATATTGATTGTGAAATTATGTCAATGTTTGTTATAATGCAACATTGGATAGATTTCTTCATCATTCAAATGTCACAACATTAAACCCTAATGTTATTTTAAACCTAAGGGATTAGTAAAGGTAAGGGACTAATATAATAAAACTTAGGGATTAAAAACCCAAGGGATTTATATTATAAACCCAATGGATTGCTATTATGTACCCAGTGAATTAATAAATATAGAGGATTAATAATATAAACCCAAGAAATTAATAAATCGAAGGGATTTATAAACCCTAGTTTTGTAATGTTGAGAGACAACATTAAATAAATTGTGATGCAATCCAACATTGCAACAACAACTATCATATTAATTGTCATCTTCCAACAATGTTTATCACGATCCAATATTGGTTTGATTTTTCTAGCATGCAAACATCACAATATGAAGCGCTATTACAGTGTCACAACATGACGTTGAAAAAAATACAATGTAATGTAAGGTTCCAATAATGAATGTCATAATGGTTGACACATTCTCACAATGTTTGTCACAATGCTGCATTGGATAGAATTTTGTACCATTCAAATATCACAACATTAAACCCTAATGTTATTATAAACCCAAGGGATTAGTAAATCTAAGGGGTTAATATTACAAAACCTAGGGATTAAAAACCCAAGGGATTAATATTATAAGCCCTAGGCATTATGAACTCAAGGGATTAATATTATAAGCCCTAGGCATTATGAACTCAAGGGATTAATATTATAAACTCAAAGAATTAATAAACCTAAGGGTTTAATAAGCCCTAATTTTGTGATGTTGAGAGGCGACATTCGATAAATGGCAATGTAAGTTAACATTGTGACAATGAATATGAGATTGATTTTTAATATGTTTATCATAATACAAAGTTGGATAGATTTATTCACTGTTCAAATGTCTCAACATTAAACACTATGTTATTATGAACCTAGTGAATTAGTAAACCCAAGGGATTAAAACCCAAGATATTAATAATAAAAACCTTAC
>APFE031471701.1:0-14217 GCA_000404065.3 Pinus taeda
ATATATGACAACCAAGAACTTACATCAGTTTTTACTCGCCATACTGTTGTAAAAATAAAAAACAATAAAATTTAAGTGGGGTTACCAACTTTTACCTATGTCCATACTCCCGCTGATAGAAATTACTTCAGCGATGAACACTTCGGTGGTGAGCAGTTTGGCGGTAATGTAACTTTTACTTCACGTTGAATTTATTTCGCAGGCTTTTACTTCAACCATTATACAATATGGTTTTGGAAATCCATCGGGTCCGGGCTTTATCGCATAGCACACATATATGCAAAAGTGTGCACCCATGGTTTCCCCGATTGTGAAAATACTGTGGACCCGATAATCTATAAAAAAGGATTAATACCATCGTCGGGTCCGGCCCATCAGCGATTGCACATTTATAAAAAGTTATGCTCCACTTAAAAATGCCGATAGCGATATGCTGATGCGATATCGGTGATCGCTTATCGCAAACATAAAAGAAACTTTATAATACCCACTGCCATTTCGCCGAACTGCTCACCGCCGAAGTGTTCATCGCTGAAGTCGCTCGGATCGCTTATCGTTGGAGCGCAGTTGAAATTACATTTTCAACAAGCCATTGTTGACGCCGTCTTTTCTGCCCAACAAAGCAATTGTAAGGATTCGTGGGGTCTATTGGCTCTGTCAGCTTTTGTCTCCTATGGAGTGATTGTCACCCTCCTTCGGGAATGGAGTAGTCTACCTAGGCGGTAGAATGGCCCGGTTTCCGTCACCACCCGGAAATTTTCCGGTCCCTCCGCCCTCAGCCACCCTCCTCTTCGCCACCCTCCCCTGGCATTCCTGATAGCCCTTTCCTGGCATTCCTAACATTCCCTGACAGAAAATCTGATGTCAGCACTGACCTCCCCTGACAGATTGGGTCTGAGTGGGAATTGCAGCGGCGAAGAGTTATTGCCATTTCCAATTCGAAATGAGGATCCCGCGGGCTGTTCACTCACCTTCTTCCTCGGCGCCTCCAGCTCTGCAATTCCTCCGCTCTGCAGCTCGCCACCCAGGTACAATTCGGTGACACCTCCGACTCTGTTAATTGAAATTCCCTTCAATGCGAAATCGAAATTCCCTGTAATGTAAAATCATTAGGTTATGGTTGCTGTTATTTTCATTGTGAAACCCGCGA
Organism: Pinus taeda; assembly: GCA_000404065.3. Classification (NCBI taxonomy): domain Eukaryota; kingdom Viridiplantae; phylum Streptophyta; class Pinopsida; order Pinales; family Pinaceae; genus Pinus; species Pinus taeda. The sequence continues at coordinate 1,151 of APFE031471701.1, forward strand.
AATCAAAATTCCCTGTAATGTAAAATCATCAGGTTCACGGAACAACTAATGTTAACAAAAATATAGGCCTAAGTTTTCAGCAGATCAAGGCTTGATTTTTTCGTGATCAGTCTGGTTCCAATTCCATTTGAAGAAGAGCGAAAATACCTACAGGTCGTGTCTACGATATCTACACTTGTTGTGACGGGAATATGAATCTCAATGTATAGGCTATGTGCAGAATGTGGGTACAAAAACTGCAACTTAAATTAATGATCGCAATCTGGTGATTTGATTTCGGTCACTGCGTCCTCTTCAATTTGTGAATAGAGAGAAAGAGAACCCAAATGTACTCATGCAAGTCTTGACGTGTCTACGTGGATGGAAGGAGAATACACTCTAATCCTCAATTGCTTGTCTTTCTCTCTCCGCTACATAACTTCGCTGGCTGAATTTCGGCCTTTCTTTTCCAGTTGATAAATCTGCTGCCAGAGTATTAGTCATCAATTTCAAGTGATTAACTAACTGGAAAAAAAATTGGTCCTCGATTCCAAATGGAGGATGGAATGGGTAGAGTTTTACCTAGGAAACAAAAACATAAATTCAAATACACAACAGAACCTTTGTAAAAGCTATAAACATCCACAACTCTGTTCCAGAAACCCCTACTTTCCATATGCACAGAACTACAATACTTCCATCTTACTTTATACATAATGAGGAAGATAACGTTAATAGAGAAATCAATGTTATCTTCCATTAATAGAGAAATCAAAACTAATTTCCAAGCTTACTAAGACCCCAGAAGCTTAAATATGCTAAAATAAGTACATTATTATTTGTAGGCTCATTATGTCAGATGAAGGAGGTTATGGACGCACAAGAGACTTGGAAAACTTCCTCGTTCTGTTTACACGTCAATAATTTTGAATATGATTTGCATGTCATGCTGAGGCTATATAGTAAGCACAGCTGCTGGGGCATGCTTGTAAGAAGGGGAGAGACTGAATGAAAATCTCTGTGAAATCATGGCCAGAACACTCTTGGCCTCTAACATGGAAAAATTTTGGCCAACACAATTTCTTGGCCCCAAGGAAAATGGAAGGAAAGCATTTGGATTAACTGCTGCCTTTGAAACACCCTCTGCAAATCTCTCTGGCTTAAACAAGTTTGCATCTGGACCCCAAAACTTTTCATTATGATGTATTGCCAAAATTGAAATTGACAAGGCTGCATCTTTCAGAAGAGAGAACTGGCCAAGCTCGATTGCTTTGTATGCTTTTCTTATTAACCTAGCAGCAGGTGGATATAGCCTTAGAGTTTCATTTAGCACCATAGTCATCTACAAGCAAGATGAAAAAAACATCAATACAATGTAAGAGAAAAAATCAACCAATTAAAATATAAATAACCTTAGAGGTTACCAGGGTAATCAGGAAACCAGAACCAGTTATTCTAACTTAAAGATATAATGACATCTTGGATTGAAAGGCATAAGACCATCTACTCAACTATTATATACTGTTGCAATTACTAGACAGATAAATATTAATAGCCTTAAAGATTATGAGGGTTATCAGGGAAACCAGAACCAAGCCATCTAACTTAAAGATATAATGACACCTTGGATTGAAAAGGCCTAACACCATATACTCAACTATTATGTACTGTTGTAATCACATTAGTAATTCTTATTTAATATTGTTGACATCAAAATGATCAAATCTCACTTGGAGATGACTGGAAAAAGCTGAGTAAGAACTGATTCAAACTTGGAAAAAACTGAGAATAATTCTCAAAAATAAAAAATAAAAATACACAAAATTCCATTGATGAATCTACATACTACAGAAGACCATGGATTTCACATGACAGATCCCTAATTGCCTGTGGTGAAATTGGGTCGAAAAAACAAACACAGTACTCTTTTTTATTCTTTTCTATTTTCTATAAACAGGTGACTGAGTCTCTAGAGTCACACTCACATTTTGACATGTAATTCTGTATTGAATTCATCAGTTAATCGAGCAAGTATGGTTAGTGTATTTTCACACTCACCGCATTGAAAATCAATTACTTGGGGTAACAACCACTTTGGGAACATGGGACTAACTGCCCATTCAAGGTAATGATAAGGGCTTGGAACTTGAATGAAGACTATTATTCTAAAGCCTTTTATAATAGTGTAATTGAAAACCCCAACATGGTATCAGGACCTTGGCCTAGTTTAGACGATGCATTTGAGGGTTGTTGGAGTTATCGTGGCACTCACCTCATTGGGAATAAATTTTTAAAGATAAATGATTCTATACCTATAGTTCTCTGGGACCCTGTTTTCATAAGTTTTTCTGAAAGTTATTCCAGAGAAATATGACTCTTTACAACTTTGTTCTCTGAACTACTTAGTGGAATGAAAATTCTGTTGGGACCAAAATCAGCCAGACTCCATTTTGGTCAAGAAGTTTGCATGTTTCACTGACTTTATATTCCCTGGTTTCCGAGTGTATGCTTCCTGAATTTTTAATAAGCCATGTCACAGAAGATTCTCCACGTTGGGTTTTGCCAATACATTGTAGAGACTGAGTCATGTCATTATGTTTTTTTGTCCTGTAAATTTTTTCAGTGGTTTTTAAGTAGGTGATAGGATTTTGGCACTTGGTTTATTGGAAATAACGAATATTAACTTCATCATTTTCCAAGCTAAGAAATAGGAAATTATTTCAATATGCTCCAAAGATTATGGTAATGTGGTTAAACCTGTGTTCTTTCTTTTGAATTTTGTGGCCACAGACAAGAGACTGGAGGAAGCTGACTGTTGTAGAAGAATTAGAGGATCTATTCCCTAAGGAGGTAGCATATGCCATATACTATAAATAGTGACTTTTGAACTTGTTACTTTTAATCCAATGCCTAATCATTCACTTAGAATTTTACTGCAAAGGTGGTTGAACTCATTGTAGCAAATATATATGATTCTGGACCACTAAATCTAAATCTTGTTAGGAGAACAGATTTATCTTCATCATGGGTGTGGGAAAGACCTGTTGATGAAAGCATAGGCAAAAAAAAATTTGATCAGGTATATGGCTGGGGAAACTGTTGTATTGTTGAAAGAATCCTTTGTTGCAATGCTTATCTGGCAAATTAGCACCTATTTGACACAGACAGACTATGCTGACAGAAGTGATATTTTGTCTGTGGGCATTTGCCAATAAGTAGAGACGAAAATCAAAGAATGATCAGCAAGCTAATCTTCCATGACAAATTGGCATTTCCTTTGAGGAACTCGAGCAAAATTCCAAGGATGTTAGATTGAAGTCACTTCAGGATGTTAATGCTTCAAATAATGAAATGCTGGTGACAGGCTTGAAAGGAGTTGGAGGAGTTAAACACAAAGATGTTGTAGGGAATGTTCTTGCTAGTAAGTTTGGTTCACCATTTTGAATTTCTTACTTGTATTGGACTGGGATTCATTTATTCTATAAAGTTGTCAAACATCAATTCTTATTGTAAGGTGTATAAGCTGGGCTTAATTGAGAATGACTTGCGAATGCAGATCACTCACAGATTGAAGAAAATCCACCAAAAATTCAACGGAGGGTAACTGCTTTCCCCTTGCTATTTCTCTATCAGAGTGGTTACATGTTCGAGATGAATCCATATTAACAAGGATTGAAAACTGATCACCATTTTTTGAATATGGTACTTATAGAGTATACCTAAAAGTGCACGTGTGGATCTTTGAGCTATTTAGGTTTTGGACCTTGCAGGGCTGAGTTCATTTGAGCAAGTCAAATGAGCTATTTGAGTTTTGGACCTTGCAGGGCTGAGTTCATTTGAGCAAGTCAAAATTTGAGCATAATGAACTTTGTTGTAGATGTTGTCTTAAGTTTATAGTTCATTCTGTTTGCAGCAATTGAGACAATGAAGAAGGGAAAAACGGTTGACAGACCTGCTCCAACAGGATGACGAAGAAGCAACTAACCTTGAAAATGATGCTATTATGAGATCTAAAGTGGTAGGTTCAGCAGTGCTAGGCAAATACAGCATTTGGAGACTTGAATTTGAGAGCGATAGTTCGGGTTCCAGCATAAAATTGATTCGAGACCAACTTATTATGGGCACAGTGTACGCAAGCATTGCACGATCTAGGAATCAACTTGACATTTACAATGACTTGATGCTGCATATGAAAGAAAGCCAATGACATAATCTGTTCTCTTAAAGTTCATGAAACTTTGTGCTTTGACATGGAATGTTGGGTTGTTTCAGAAGGCTCTAGGTACATTGAGAACATGGGTGCTTGCAAAATTTGAGGAAAGTTTGAGCCTTCATCAGTGCAATATTAAAAATATGGGTGCCTGATGAGCACCGAGGAATGTTTGAGCCCTCATCAATGCAAAAGTAAAAGATCAATTATATGCCACTACTCTCCTGAAGTTTCATGAAATTTTGAACTTTGACATGGAATGTCGAGTTAATTCACATGGCTCTGTAATTGTTCAACAAATTGAATTGTTGGTTCTTTTTACTGCAATGTTTCTGTATTTTCTCACGTAATTGGTCTAATACTGCAGACTAAGTTGTAACAATGTTGTATACACACCACAATTTGGGAATGAATTAGTGTTTTGGACATCAATCTAAATTTTTCTTCAAATATATTCCCAAATGTTAGATCTGTTATATGATCAAAACAAATCTAATTTTATTTACGGTGTTCATATTTAAGAAAGAAGCTCTTGGGTTCATAGCATCTTGAAGTGCAGTTTTCTGAAGTTTGAACTTGTTTCTTTTGAACCAAGTCAACCTGAAACGTGCATTCTTATTTATTCTAATGCTTCAATTATGAACTCTATTACCAACTGCACAACCAACTTTTCTATGAGTTCTAAAAACACGAAGCAAACACGACACAAATCAAACCCCTTATTTGGAATTGAAGCCTGATTTGGTATTTTTGAAGAAGATTACAGCCTTGCCCATGCCCAGGTCTGATACCACTTGAAGGCTTGGTATTGCATATTCAAGTGTCAATGTTTGATACATTGGATGCTTGTGTGAATTTATTATCTTTCGATCATGGAGCTACATATCATATCTTTGTTTAGATGGACATAATGAATCACTTCTAGAGGCTATGGTTTCTTTTTTCTCCTTGTACACAAATGAACCCTTACATCCATACCAGCCAATACATTATGCATCCTGTCCATACTCTATAACCTTCAATGCTTACATAAATACATGTTTGTAGTTTTATAAAGTACACAAATAAAAAATATATCCATACCAACCAACACATTTTGTCTCCTTTACAAAAGAAATCGTTGTCCATGCTTTTGATGCCTTCCTCCTATCATTTGTGTTGTAGATGATCCATCCTCTTGTCAATTAATGACTTGAACCACTAACTTGACACTGCTTCATTGTGCACTATGACATTTTTATCTAACTTCTTTAGAAAATGAGGAACTAATGTGATTCATCTTAATGCAAAAATTTATACGATTTGACAAACCCCTATTCAGCATTGAAATTGATGATAGCATTCCATGTTATTAATTACAAATGTGTCTAATATTTTGACCCACATCTATGTAGATTTATATCATAAAAACTTTATAATCATGATTATTTAAGGATTGCATTAAGACCAGACCTTAAATGGAAGATAACATTCATCTTTTGCATGAATGTTGAACATTCCGAAATGCTACTCATGGGCAATTTTCTTTCCATATGTATGCATTTGATGTGAAAAAAACATTCCCTTAGTGAGCAGTGAATTGACATTGATTAAATTGACTCACTAGTTTACTTTCTTGTAGAGATATCACAAAACTGGTAATAATGTAAGATATGAATTAACCAAGTTAAACAACAAGGAACACAAATGTTGGTCAATTTATTGGTTTAAATCCTACACACTTAATTACCAATTTCGGGGTGTAGACTTGCAGGATACAAGCACTGTATATGCAGAGTTTAGGGCATTAGTGGCTTTCTAACTTATGCTACAAACCAATGACAAAAAAACAATTTGAGAACAAATGCGACAAACACTTGTTCACTAGACATGAACTCAAAGAAACAATTTTGTCAGGGATGGTGTTTCACTCAGCATTAATTATGAGTGTTGCTATCTCATTTACAAATGGAGCCCCTAGTTCAAATTTTCAACGAGGCCTAGCAAACTATAGTTATTATAAAAAAAAGGAACATTTGTTCAAAGGATTTAAATCCAAAGAATGGTTGTTCATTGTAAACAAGTAATTGTAGGTGCAAGGGATAAGAAATCAATGAGATATATGATCACCACGAGATATGTGGAATTAGAAAGCTCCACTTGAATGGAATAAGAGTTAAAAACATAACATCCTCCCTTGGGAAGTTCCACATGGAGGAGGTTTTAGGGAGCTAATAGTGCGTAAGGGTTGTTTTTTCTTCTTTTTCTCCACCTTTGCTCTCCCCCTTTTCTCCCTAGGAAACCATTTATGTCCTTTTTCTTTTACTAAGGTAACTTGTATAACATTATGTGATTAACCCTTCTAATTAATTGAGGAAAAGTAAAATATTCTTAAGTGACAATCCATGAAAGAAAAATAACAATCCAAAGTCATCACATGTTAAGACTCAAACTAGCAGAGTTGGAAAGTTTCAACCAAGCATGCTAAATGATAAGCACTATTAGGAATACATCCACCATCACCTCAATATTAATAAATTTCCATACTATGCATGAAATATTTTAACTCTTATGAATTGTAACCTTTTAGTTGGGTTAACATACATGTTCAAGGAAATATTCTAGCAAGATTGTGCAATCACATTCCTCAATCTATTCACTAAAAAAAGTGGAGGGTAAAACCTAAACATAGATTTATTGATAAGGAGTAAAACCTAAACAACAAAAGTCATGACCTTGCTGATAATGGTATGATGGCTTTGTGTGAGAATACATAAACTAGATTCCAGACATAAAATATGTATTGTTTAGCAAAATTGGGCACATATCAATTAAGCTAGTCCAACTCAAATATATATGTTTGATAAGATAGAAATTTTATATCAATTACACAAACGATAAAATCAGGTCAATGGGACCCAAAGGTACATCAAGCTACAATGACCATGTGGGAGCGATTAAGCATCTCCTAGAAGGGTAAATTACAGAGGTGAGTTGGATGCCCTGAATTTCTATGTCGTCCATCTCCTTTATGATTGATTAAACACTATACAAAACAAAATCCTGTCGAATAATAGAGATATTTACATTTATTTTGATTCTTGTCTGCCAAAGAATATCTGTACAAGTAAAAGCCAGGCCCCTGCATGAATTGGTGGAAAACTGGCAGTTGCTTCACTAGTGTGCTGAAGTGACTGAATTGCCAGTCTCGAGCAAGAGAATTGTTTGAGCAGTTCTTGAAGAGTCCCAACTGTGAAGGATTCTAAGAAGAGAACGAGCTTTCTTTTTTGCTTTACAGAGAAGGCATTAATGATGGCAATCTCAACAAACTATTTACAATTTTGTGACTTCCACTGCAATACAATGATAGAAAAAAAGAAATAAATTGTCCTTGCATTTAGCTAAAGATGAACCCAATCTTAAATGGTTGACTATTAGAGAGATTGCAGAGGTTTCGCTAACTACAAGTAATCCTCATATCTCTCTTACAAGAACAGCCAGAACACCAACTGCATATTTTCTAGTGTTTACCTAAGAATCCCTTTGTAGAGGAAAAACTAGTGCAAGGTTCAGGGAAGTGGAGTGGTCACATGGGAGATTTAGCATAGTAGACCATCATGATGGATGTGATTTCTTGGAGAAATATTGACATTTCCTTACTTATGACACATTGAGCATGAGCAAGATTTTCTTTGATTTAAAAAGACTAGGTCCTTACTATCATGATAAATCCACAAGCACAAGATCTGAAATACAGAGAAGTCAAGCCAAAATAGAGTTGTGATCTGGGAAAACTATTGGGATGAAATCCATGGTGGAGACGGGAAGAGTGACTAGGTGATTGAGAAATATGTGTTATTAAGAATAAATTGCTTATAAACATAGTAAAGAAACCTTTCATCACTGATCAACAACCAACAAACAAATCACATAGCATATCAATATCTCTCCAGAAACTGAGAAGGTGTTTGGAAGGATCAGACAACATCATAATGTATTGATGATAATCACAAAACCATGAACCAGTTACTTTTCTCAAAATACATTTGTCCATGTACATGGAATATATTACATTTTTCCATAAATTTGTCTCCCATACCAAAAACCGTAATAATTGCATGTTGCGGAAAAATAAAACATTAATAGGTTCTTCTTTAGTGAAAGAACCATGTTATGATAGACCCCAGAAAAATGATAACAACAACCCATTCGCACAATGGGGATTTATATTGATGGTGATCAATGATTTCTGTTGCAGTGGATGGTAATCCTATGTCATATTTGGCATCTACATATGTGCTTAAAAATGCTCTGGACATTATATCAGTGGACGTCTTCTCAATATTTGCAGAGTGATTGATGGTAAAATGTTGAAATTGACAACTCCAATTTATTGTTTCCTTATGAAGAGGTTTTAAATTGTCCTTCTGAACCTGATAGATGCCTTTCGTTTGATTACATATCAACTCCGAGTTGGTGAAGACTTCAATATCATTGACATCATGTTGTTTTACCTCTTTTAACCCTTCAACAAGGGTAATGTAATATGCCTCATTGTTTGTCGTCATTCCAGGCACTTCTCTCTTTCCATGAAATAAATGATTTGTTGCCATATTGTAAAGGATAAATTTAATAACTGCTCGACCTGGATTTGGAAAGCAAGACACTTCAATGCATAAACGCCACTTTTGCACCATTTTTTAGACTTCAAAAGCCTGAAAAATAAATAAGAATAAATTCATGTTAAACAAGTAGACAATTATCTATTTCCTAATACTCAACATGTTTTTCAATCATATATAATTAAAAAAAGCAGATAATTTGTGTTCATTTACACTGCAACACTTTCAATACTGTTGCAAAAAACACATTTAGCAATCACCACTTTATATAGATGAAATGCTCATTATAGGACCCAAATACATCAATGAGTTTTAAAATAAATGATACTGAATTAGGCTTCTCTGTTTTTTGAATGCCATATGCAAACTAATATGTAAGTTATATGATCCATACTAATATGCTGACAAAACTATTACTATATTATTTTATCTGATTTGGGAAACTGTCAAGCATTAAAAAGAAATGTTTGGAAGGAGTTATATTATGGATGGTGTCTAGCAAGTAGTATGTATGGATGCACGCATGTTATGTGGTGTTGTGTACAATTTGGGATTCTTCATAGCTGAGGCCATGACAGTTCTAAAATGGCTCTTGAATTTGTGAGTGCCGATTTTAATATTTGTTGGTAAATTGAACAGTGGGTGCTTCACAAGGAGTCCATCCACCACGAGGTGAGCAGAGTTCATTCTATCCACCACAGGCTAATGTCGAGCCACAAGGACATACGGTTAGGATCCATTGTGAAGCCAACCCAGAGTTTTTCTTGGCTACTCGTGGTGATGTTGCAGTGCTTGCGCTGGAAAACCCACATGATCCTCATCAGGTATGTTCATCAGTTTGAGCTACTTTATTTGAAGCTCGCTGAAAGCATTTGTTCATCTAATAATTGATGATTGATCACTATCCTTATTCCCCTGTTTGATGGAACCTTTTGTCAGCAATGGATCAAAGTAGATTCATGGGGCCTTTGAGTCAAGGATGAAGCTGGCTTCCCAGCGTTTGCCTTGGTGAACAAGGCCACCAGACATGCTCTGAAACACGGGGATAAATAATGCGACCAGGTAAAACTTTCTATTTCCCTTTTCCTTTTAGTTTCATTGTTTAATATAGCCTCTCCTCTGGATATGTAGAGAATTCTTATTAACTGCAATGCTATAAACCAGCTTAACTCAGGGTTTCGGAATGCCAGGGTCTTGGGCATTATGGGCTGCAAGAGAGTTGTTTACAATGGTGGTTCCCTAATCCATAGTTTTTGTTGAATGTTGTTGAACAGATATACTTGGCAGATTATAATCATGACAAGGCAGAGCAGTCTGTTCTGTGGACCTTAAGCGTAGATGTTGGAAATGGGTATCAATGTCTGAGGCCTGTGAACAACGTTAATTTGAATATGGATGTGAAAGCTACAGATGGCCATGTTGGAGGAATACATGATGGAAATGAACTCATCCTCTTTGAGTGGAAGAAACAGAGCAACCAGAAATGGAAGCTCCAGCCCATCCATTGTAAGCAATCTAACAATAACAAGTTGTCTTTCAAGCTCTTTATTGAAAGTAGCATCATTTCTGTAAGTTTATCAATAGAAAGGACGGAGGGTTCATGCTACTTGAAAGTTTATCATTTCTGACACTTTCTGTAAGTTTTTATGGCATCATTTTCCGCATTCTTTTGTTTGCAGGTTTGGGTGTTCATCATAAGTTTGCTTGGCCTTGCACCTCTTGCTGAACGTATAGGCTTTGTCACCGAGTAAGTGAAAAATTGCATAGTATATGTACATAGGTTACGTGTAATCTATACCACAATACTGCAATTGTTTATACACTTGGAATGGTCACTGCAGTGCAGTGACTTCATAAAATATTATGTTTGTTGGTTCTACAATCTGATGTTTTGTTGTAAATTGTTGTTGTTTATCCCTTTGCATATCTTGAATATAATGATAATCCGAACGTGGGTTGAAGGACAGAAATACGTGTGCACAAAGTAGGTTTTAGAGACTTGCCAATGCAGCAGGGAGCTATTCTTTGCCCCAATTGCACAGGGGATTTGATAGGAAATACCCTTGTGTTGCAAATTTGGTGTCTAAGTGCCACTTCTCACTGACAGATGATATCAAATCCAACTGTATCTTGACTGTAAACATGCAACTTTTCATGCTTACATTGAAGTTGTGGTGTTCCAGGTATTGCAAAAGATGTTAATCTAAATAAATACAGTGATGTTTAAAGGGAATACCATGATCCTAGTTGTCAATGAATGTGTAGTGTTTGCATCACCTAGTTTGTTTCATGATTTTTTTCTCCCGCCGTCCTGAAAAGATATGTATTTCTTCAAATTTGAAGTTTAAACCCAACAAAGTTCTCAGTGTCTTTATTGAAAAGCTCATAATGGACTAATCTCCACTCTGGCCTCAGGAAAAGGAAATGTTTACAAAATAATATAGTATTTACATATAGGAGTATTTAAATGTTTATCAATGCCATATGCCCCCTTTAACGCTTTGGATCACCAGTTTCCCTTACCTTGACAATCATAGTACTACAGTACTATTATCTGTCAGGGAGATTCAATATAATTGCCTTCATTTCTAGAACTTTTTCTTCTCTATGAACAATTAGGATTGTTAGGATGATTTTCAAATACCATTAGCACATTCATTTTCAACTATAATGAAAAACACCTCACCAAAAATAATATTTGTACCTAGCAACAACTACGCCATCAAATGTGGTAACTCCTTATAAAATACCCTTCAGACCACACCCTAGTGATTTGCCTTTCCTCTGGAAATCAACTTGTGTCTCGTGAACATTGCATCTATGGAGAATAGTGCTTTGTATCTAAATCTAAAATTATAGAACTGAAGCTCCTAGATATAGAGAAAAACCTTTATCACAAAGAAAAGATTATGCTGATGACGTATTGAGACATTGTTTGAGGCTATTTCCCAGCACTATTATCAAGAACAGAGAACTCAGTTATAGCCAAAACTATAAAGCTCAACTGTACTCTACACAAAACAGTGTATGCTTGGCTGTTAAATACAGCTCTGTCTACTCAATTAGCATTGCAAGCAAGCAGCCAAGCAGTGGATCAATCTAGAATGGAGGCTTTGATATTGCCATTTCTAGTTTCTACAAACAACACCAACTTCACATGCCTTCAGAAGAATGGTGAGTATAGAGGTGATCGTAGAGAAGTTGCACTCAGAACTGCATTGAACACAAAAACTAAAACTCAAAGACCTGATTGGCATACTAAACAACAAAGGTACATCTTGTTATTCCATTGCCCACTGACTATTGTGCAAGCTACACTGAAGACAAAGATCTTTGAACAAGACATAGAACAAAGGTCAGAGGTAAGAGGTCAGATATTATTACTTGAATACACATAGAATTGTATCTCATAAATAGGCCATAGGAAGAAAATAGAGAAATGCATTAACCTTACAGCCACAGACTCAAATTAGTAATGTCGCAACTCCAAAGGCATAGTTAGTGAACAATAAATAATAAGTAAGAGTCATGAATATTGATCTTCGCTGATCGAAATTGTTCGTTCACTGGGCATCTTGTTTGACAAACTCTAATTAATAAATTAAGCATTGGGAGTACCAAATTAAGGCATGTAAGGGTTTGATTTGTTTGTAAGGGAAGTTGATTGTTACCTTCTGCTATGTCCAAGCATAGGTCAATAAATGGTATTTGACCCATCTGATTTCTTTCTTGATGATCGTCTCTTTCCCCTGTGGGTGTTTCTATAAAAGAAAATCAATGAGAATACTTTTGAGGATTGTTAGGATGATTTTCAAATACCATTAGCACATTCATTTTCAACTATATAATGAAAAACACCTCACCAAAAATAACCTTGCTCTAAACACAACTATAGAAGCCTGGAGATTGGTATTGGCTGGAAAATTTCAATTGCTTCATTACTGTTGTGACTTGTACAGGAACATTCCCAACATAACATCTCCAAGAATACTTGGAAACTGCTTCTAGAATTCACTCAACATAAAACCATAAATCTCAAAGGCTATGATCCTCGGGGCAAAAGATAAACTCAACTTCATAACAGATATGGAGTGCCTCTGTTAAATACAGCTCTGTCTACTCAATCTAGAATGGAGGCTTTGATATTGCCATTTCTAGTTTCTACAAACAACACCAACATGCAGACTCTCAGTTAGAGCATGCAACTGCATGCAGACTCTTAGTTAGAGCATGCAACTACATGCAACTGCATGCATACTCTTAGTTAGAGCATGCAA
>APFE031471708.1:10654-25163 GCA_000404065.3 Pinus taeda
CATTATCTTCCTCCAAGCAGCAAACCCAAGAGATTTTGAGGATTTTGAGGCATTTTTGGCATTTTTTGGAATTTTACAGGTTTTGGCCACTCGAGTGGTCTCACCCCGTACGAGAACAGTTGTCGATACAGCTCGGAACGGGGAAAACTCTACATGGTTGGATTTTTCATGCAAAAGTACACTTGCCTATGGAATGGTTTCAAATTTTGTGAAGATTTGGGCACCCAAAAGCTCAAAATACAGCCAAATTTTGACTTTCTGCCCCTTTTTTGAGTTGCAGAAAGAAGTCTTGGGAGATTTGATTTTTGAGGGGTCAAATCAACTCCAAATTCAAAAATTATTCTTGGGTTGGAAATTAGACTTCCAGACCTTTCCAACGAGCTATCCTGCACGTGATTTGGACTCCGGGAAGGCCCTCAAACGACGCTACCAAAAGGTGCGACCAGTCAAGCCAGAGGTGCGACCAGTCAAGCAAAATTTGCCAGTTTTTCACCAGTTCGGCCAGCAAATCACTTTTTTCACTTTGGTTGATTATTTGGGCATGTAATTGATGGATTCTTGTGTAAATTTCATGGCATTAGATACTTTTACTCTTTTTTACCTCTTCTAAAAGCTTCTTTGATGTAAATAGTGAATATTTAATGCATGGATAGGCTTCCTAAGTTTTAGAGGCAAGTTGTTGAGCTGGCCTATTATTTAGTGATTGATTTAGAATTAGTTGCAACAGCTCCTAGGAAGCTGAGCTCGACCCCTAAAGGTGGGGAAAGGAGTTAGACCTTCTATATTATGCCTTCTCTTACTCATTTTCATGGTTGGACTCTAGAGGGAGAAGTGCTATTGTATTTTTGACTTGTATTTTTTGCAATTTGAGGAAAAGGAAGGCCAGGGTTTTGCAGACTTCATTGTGGATTCTTGTGGATTATTATGTTGATGGTGTGTTTCCTACTGTTATTGTAAGTGTGTTTATGTGTTCCATTTCTTAATCTCTTGCTGCTATTTAAACAAAATAAGTGATAAAGTTTGAATTCATGCATGCCATGCTCAGCGTTCAATTTTGTTTAAAATTTATGTTTTCCACTGTCTAGAGAGGATTCGAATTCATTGTTCACCCTCTTTAGCCTCTCTTCTTTCCTCCTTGATCATCTTTTTCAGCTAAAGGCATCAGCATAAACTCCTACCTTGCCCCAAAGACCCACCTGCGAAAACTGAGCCCAATCCCTGCACCCTGAATTGCACTCCCTCCAATTGCCACCAAAAAACCCAAAAATTTCAAATCAATCCCCCTTATCAGTTTACTAGCCTAAAATCCTTGTTTCTAATTGGTCAACTCATCCTATTGAAAAATCCATCGAGTTTTGACCCGAGAGAGCCTTCTCATACCTCGTAGGGCTAGCTACGAGGTGAAATGGTTTGATGTAGCTTTGAGGTTTGTCTATCTCAGCCTAGGTGAAATCTCAAACGCTAACAGGCCCATGATGATCTGTAGGGTAAATCACATATCCCGCAGTTTATTCGTGGATGATATCATGATTTTTGGAATGTTCTGCTGGGTTACATGGAAATGTATACATGACATACTAAAAAAATTCCAAAGAGCCTCTGGAATCCTAATAAATGAAGGAAAATCCTTTTTCTATTTTGGTGAAGGAGATATGGATTCTATGGAATATCTGAGGACACTGTTCAATATAGAAGTAAAACTCATAAAGGAAGGAATGAAATATCTGGGTTTTCATCTTAAACCAGCGGGCTACACAAAAGATGATTGGATGTGGATCACTGATCACCTCTTTAGAAGAATATCAGGGTGGGAGAACAAGTGTCTCTCTATGGCAGGAAGAGCAGTATTGGCACAGTCTGTTCTGGCTCATATGACAGTTTATTGGGCCCATCTTTTTTATGTCCCCACTGGCATCATTTCTATGCTAAATAGATTGATGGCAAATTTTATATGGGGAGGTAGTAAAGAAAATAGAAAATATCATTTGACTAAACTCAGGAACATTACTATTCCAAAAGAACTAGGAGGTTGGAGAATCATGGACATAAGAAAATTTTGGAAGGCTCTACTATGTAAGTCCCTAGGGAGAGATATAAATGGGGATAGTTTATGGAGCACATCCATAAGGAAGAAGTACATGGGAAATAAAGACTTACTATACAAGCATAGGAAAGGGACTATTTGATCCCCTCAAGGATCTGCTATATGGCTGAGTTTCCGGAAAATTGAGGCTTTCTTCCTGCAAAACCTCTCTAGGAATCTTCAGAATGGCAGGAATGTTTATATCGGGTATGATCATATAATGGGTTCTGGGGAGAATTTCATTATACCATCAAACATCATAATGGCTCTTCATCGAAAGGGAATTTTCACATGGAGTCAAATCATAGCAGGGTGGCAGGGAGGCGCTCCTATTTGGAAAGTTCCATAGGAGTTGGGTCTAGGAGGAGATTTATCACAGCAATGGAACAATGTAATGATGACTATGAGAAAATCAAGTATATGCTGAACGGAAGCAAATGATTCCCTTACCTGGAGGGGAAAGGAAGAGGGAAGAAGTTCAAGTAAAGGAAATCTACTCAATTTTAGCTAAAGGAAACCCTTCCCCTTTTCTGAATATTTTCCCGATGTCTTTGTGGAAAACTAGGGCTCCCTATAAAATGATTTATTTCTCCTGGCTAGTTTTTCACAATAAAAACCTTACTTGGGAGAATCTTCAAAAAATAAACTAGACAGGACCTGGTATATGCCTAATGTGCAAAAAGGAGGGAGAAAATAACTGTCACATGTTCCTAAATTTCAGTTTCACTCAGTTATGGAAGGATCATGCAACCTAATTTGGTTTTAGTTCGGCGATTCACTCATCCATGCAAGATCCACTGGTTTGGTGGAGCAAACAAAAATCTACATTTAGATCCATTCCTCAACTTCTCCTTTGGTAAGTTTGGAAGTGGAGGAATAAGTTATTATTCCAAGATAGGAAGGAAGATAAAAAGACTGTGTTTTAGAAGATAATTTCTCTTCATAACTCTTCCAACTAAGATGATTCAACATAAAAACAAGAATTCCAAGGTTCAGAGGAGGGTCCAGATGAGTTTTCCGAGAGCTTTTTTTGATGGGGCAACAAAACATGGTATATGTGTTTGCAGCATTCACATATCAATAAATGAGGACCAACATTTTTCCATTTATTGGAATGGAGGTAAAGGTACAAACAACAAGGTTGAAGCTATGGCCCTTGCTGGACTCCTACATTTAAGCACCTTCCTTTATATTCAGAATCTTCAGATCTACGGTGACACTAAAATCATGATTGAGCATGTCACAGGGAAATTTTCTATAAAGAACTCCATGTTAATAAGGTGGATGAATAGAATAAATGTATTATGGAATAGAAAAAAGGATTAGTATATCAACCATGTGGATAGAACCTATAATACTCTTGCTGATGACCTGTCAAAGAAAGGGCTCTAAATCCAGCCTGGTGTATGGAAAATGGAGATTCAAATGGGAACAAGTACATATCAGATTGAAGATTTTTCCTTGCCAGGTACTTAAACCTTTTTTTTCGTCTCCCCTAGATTATATTTCTTTTGCTCATGCCTCTACCTCTTCACAAAATGTATGTTTGTCTATTACCTTCTTGAATTTCTCAATTTGATGGGCTTGCTTTATTTATCTGGACCTGAAAGGTCATCTTGTGTCTATGGACTGATATTGTCTATTTTGCTACATATTTCTGCTTTCATCTCTCCATGTAAGTTTCTTTAGATTCTGCAGTGTTGTGATCAACACAGTCTTTTATCTTTTGGTTTATGCATATCTTTGATTCTCTATGTAAATATACTTTATATAAATATAAATACTGCTTCTTTTTCGCACTGAAGAAGAAGAAAAAAAGGAAGAAGAAAAGAGAAAAGAAGACAGACTTCTGTAAGGCTAGCACATATCCACCTCGAACATCAAATCTTCTATTATGCTTAATTGATGGCAACATTTTCCATAAGTGGAACATGGAGTAGTTTTTTAATAATGTCAAGCACATATTTTTCAATAGGTTCGCTATAAAGTTTAGATTCACTTGCACAAAATTTTAGTTATCAACAGATAATAAGGAAGGACATGCACATCCTATTATTATAATTTTTTATACAAATAACTTTGCTTTAAAAATAGAACATATTCAACTAAAGAGTAATTAATCTCTGTTGTAATGCAAAGTAACATTGTGTAAAGAAACCGAGAGATAGGATTCTGTTTCAATACTTAGATTTGAATAATAATAAAATGAATGCTTGAACCATGTCATGAAAAAATAATAACTTATTTCTTTGCAATTAATGAAAAATGCAAATAAAATTAAAGTCAAGGAGATGATATAATAGGCCTTTTGTGTGAGAATATAATCTTTAAAGAAAAACATACGAGCAATAAATATTTAATCAATGTCTAATACATAATAACATAATAGGGAGAAACCAAATTTGACATATTTATCTCGTCAATTTTTATTGGAAATATAGTTGAAAGTTGTCGCAGTAATGTTAACCATGAATCACCATAAACCTTACAATGAATAGAATTGAGTTGTTTGGTTTGTCGTTTTGATAGAATATAGTTAACAATATGTTTTACATTGTAGACTTTATAAAGCTATGAATTAAATAGTTTTAAAAAGTCTCCTAACATATTATATTGTAATTAGTAGTAATTAGTTATATGATTAAATTGCATTATGAATTTTGTAAATTACACTGGTTGGTATATAAAGGATGTTTATATAAATTAGATGTTTTATCTAATAAGTTTTATTTCACTTGTTTGGATTAGAACATTGAATCTATTTTTCTTTGCAGTAGAAAAAGATAAACTAGGGGTAGTCTAGATCTGTTTAAATAATGTAAATATCTCAAAGTCCAAAGTGCGTATAAGTCACTCTCCAAGTCTATACTGGGGTAAGAGGCAAGGGCAGAGCCAAATGACTCACTTGGGCAAATATTGTTGATCCACTTACATGCCTCGTTTATAATATGGTGTATTGTTGCATCTATTAAGAGAATAAAAAAACAAAATGCACTGTATTACAAATTTAATATATAAATATGTAATATTGAATAAGATTGAGAAGTAAGTAAGATTCTTATAATAAATTTTATGTGTGAGAGAGGGCATCAGTGTTAGGGCTTCGAGTCAGAAGTGCCTGAGAGAGTCGAAAAACCAAACTCGTAGTATGGACATGCCTAGATGTGCGACGAGTGTCTATGTTCGGTTAAAGGTGATTCGGGTGGAGCGTTGGGTTATGTGCGACTAGGAGGGAAGGTGTTCGGTTATGTGCAACCCCACCATCAATTAAAGGTGACTTGATTGATTATGTGCAATAGGTGGGCGAAAACATATAGCGGGTGTGCCGGTAAGCGGGCGCCTGCCCGCTGTGCGATGTGGGCAAGCGATCGTGTGGAGGCAATCGATGGGCGAGATGTGCGACGAACAAGCCGTGTGACAGGTGAGCCAAGATGCGGATGAGTGGTCGGCTTGGACAAGCGATGTGTGACGTGTTAAGGTAGGCTGCACGATGGGCGAGCTGACCCATGAGTGAGACGAGCTATGGAGCGAACGAACATGTTGAGCAGGTTAGCTAGGTATGGCATGGGCAAGTCAACCTGTGTTGAATCCAAATGACATGTATTTTGGAGGAATGTGCTTGGATGGAGTGTGTATAAGTAGAACTCGAGTTGGAGTGTTAGAAGGAAACTAATCAACTCGTTCTACACATATAAACAAGAGAGAAGTGCGAAGGGAAAAAAACCGAGGAGCTGAACGCGGAGGACGAGCCGTGGGTGAAGGTCGGGTAGGAGGTCGTGTTATGCAGGTAGGCGGGTAGGTTGCAGGTAGTGCTGCCAGCACTGGCCTGAGCGATGCACCCACCCGGTGGTCAAGGCTGCATGGTGAGTTGAATGAGTGGACACGATGTGTTGAAGTGCGGTAACACTGCACGACAATGAACTGAAAGAATTGGGTGCGACTGAATGGAGGTTGAACATAGAACTGGGCATGGTTTAATAGAGGAATGAGTGGGTTGAATTACATGACTTGAGCAAGGCTGCACGATAGGTTGGGCACAACCGAATGAACAAGTTGGGTAGATCTGAATGCAGAGGTGTTGCACAGTTGTTCTGGGTAGCACTATTTTGGGGTTTCTGACAAAGATAGTGCAGATGGGTGGAAATGTTGCATGACCCAGGCACAACTGCTAGGTGAACTTGGCAAGGTGTGTAGCTGGCTGCATAGACTTGGGAAAAATAGAAATACTATATTTGTAAAGTATTTGAAGATTTTATATATTATTGGGTAGACTTAACCGGGAGTTGCCCCTCCTAAGTATATGTGTGTATAATTGTGTATTTTATGATTCCACTGCATAATTGAAGATAATTAAAGAATATATAATGATTTATATTTCCATTGCATTCTGATAACACTTAGTGAAGATATTGGTTAGGTGTTGAAGTAGGTGTAGTTTGTGTGCTTAAGTATTGGTGAAAAGATAAAGTACGACAATGTCGCACCCGCCTATAAGTGGTTGGAATACTATCACTAGTATAGGGGCGTGACAGATGGTATCAGAGCTTGGTTGAGGGTGAGCAGAGCTGATTAAAGATTTTGAAGCAGGAATATGATGATAGTGGTTGTAGTTGGTATTGAAGCTTGGATACATAGGATTTTGTCACAGTATGGAAAATTTGAGTAGGGGTGAAGAATTGAGCTTGGGCCAAGTTGAAGGACAAGGCATGGCAAGTTGGGAAGAATTTCACTAGAGGCTCTTTCTGACCTTATATAGGTTAAGGCATATGAAAGAAGAAAACCCACAAATTCAAGGTGAACTTTAAGTCTTGGAGGAAAGTTTTATGAAGAGCTTCTTTGACTTGGTTGGGAAATGGAGCAGGATGAAGCTGTCGATTGCGACGAAGAAGAGGAAGCCACATACGAAGAAGAATGTGTTGCATAAGTGACATCAAAAGAGGAAGAATTTGAAGCACCATTACTTGCCCAAGTTGAGCCAGATTCATGCACAATGCAAGTATTGATGATGGGAGGCACTCACATGGAGATACCTCATGAAGATGTAAGTATTTCAATTACTTTTGTTTCGTTAGAGCTTTTGGAGGATGGGCCATATGCAGGGATGGGAAAAGAAAGTTTCCCAATGCGACGGGAAACCTTTCTATGTATGACTACGATAAGATCTTGTGTATTGAAGAAGCAAGGAGCATTGGTTGTTGCAGGACTTATTGGGACAATTTGTGACCTCATGGGAGAAGGTGAAAATTCCTGTGACAAGGGAGGAACATGATGAGATTTGTGATGGAAGATTCGTGCTTAGCCAAGTGGAGAATTGGCTAAGTGCCCGACATGACTTGTGAACAATTTGGATGAAGGGAACACAAGAGTTTGATGATATGATAATTGGGTAGACTTCTTCATGGTCGATAGTAAGATGTATTCTTGGTGGACATTTAGTGGGGGAGGTAACGATGATGGAAGGAACCTATGATATGATGTGATATGAGGTTAGAGTGACCGAGGACTCTAAACCTAATTGAGAAAAAGGGTGTGATGACCGAAGTTGTGATGGGTCTACTAGGGTGGATGAGATGGGTAGTTGGAGTCATGGACATCGATTTGGATAGATGGGAGCATGGAAGACTTTGTGTAGGGACATTATTCAAGAGAATTTATAGAGATTCCACTTATAGACATCCAATAAGAAGTGATAAGGCAGGTATGTTGTGCGGATGGACTTTTTGATGCAACATGGAGACATTTTTGTAGATGGACCGATGGGGTTGTTGTGCACATTTGTACAACAAGGCCATGGTTATTTTTGGAGATATGGGCAACCTATGAGAGTATTCATATGACCGATTGGGTAAAGGAAAATTGTTATGGAACTTGAGACCGAGTCAAGTATGTTTGCCAAAGTGTTGGATGGAGATGGTTCATGGGAGCTCATGATGACTTGAGAGAGTTGCAGCTAATGGAGATTTGATATTATGGTCGTCTTGGAGTATCAAATGTGTACATAGAGTTGTTTGGTTTCCTTCCAACACTGCAACTTGACTTCTACTTATATGTACTCCATCCAAATGCATTCCTCCAAAAGAAATTTCATTTTTCTTCAACATGGGTCGATCTACCCATGCCATACCCGACTGAGTTTCTCAACACGTTCTTTCACTCCATCTCATAATGAATCGTCGCATATCACCACCAAATACCCCAAGACGACTATAATATGTGGAGACTTCATATTATAGTGGTCTTGGAGTATCTGGTGGTTAAATCCTCTAGCCTTGATGCTAGTGTGATGAGGATTTAGCCAACATGATCTAATTCTAGTAAGTGTAACCACGATTATTGAGATAGTCCACTAGTTCTCGAGGTAGGGCATAGTCTTCGCCACATCCCACCCGCAGGTCTATCCCAATCTCGAGATTTTCTCCATTCTCGATATTCCAAGAAATTCCTTCTTGTATAATTCCAAATGACTCTAAGGTGACCTTCCATATTGCATAAACATTTGAAGTTTTCTTATCTAGCCTTCTCATCCATTCATCCAGTGGAATCGAGTAAATATATTTCCTCTTTACCACAACATTGCATAGGTTTTCCTTAGCTAAAATGCTCCACCCCTATTTTGCTGCTAGGGAAGAAGAAAAAATAGGGAGATTCTTGATTCCCCATCTTCCCCATGCCTTAGGGAGAGCCACCTTGTCCCAAGCAATCCATGGAAGGATTGTCTCCTCCTTTGATCCTGCCCATAAAAAATGACCACACAGCTTCTTGATCTAGGACAGAATACCTTTTGTGACCCAAGTAAGAGCTATCCAATACACTGGAATAGCAGTAAGTACTGACTGGATTAACACCAATCTATCTACTCTAGACAACCACTTAAAACTCTAGTGGTTAATACACTTTTCCACTTTGGCCAACAACCATTTCCAATCACTTTTCCTATAGGTATTAGATTTTAGATGAAAACCCATATATTTGAATTTGTCCTTCATAGGTTTAGCTTCAAAGGGGAGAATACAAGCACACTGTTTAATTCTTCCATTGAAAACCCTTTGTTTGCAACTATAGATTTCTCTACATTGACGCACATTCTTGTAGCTTTGAGAAATAAATCAAGAAAAATTTTCAGTTGTTGTATATCCCCTGGGGACCCATCACTAAATAAGAGTATATCATCTACAAGCAAAAGATGTGTGATAAACATATTGACAGCTACTTCAATCCATTTAACCTCACCTCTATGCTTAGCATTTAGGATCAACTAACTAAGGACTTCAATCGCCAACAAAAAGAGGAGCGGGGATAAAGGACACCATTGTCTAAGTCCCCTTTGGCTGTGAAAAAAAGAAGACACCGAGCCATTTATAAGAACAACAAATGAAACATTTGATATACAAGCCATTACCTAGTTGATGAAACTAATTCCGAACCCCAAATTAGTAAGAAGGAGGTGAAGATATAACAAACTTATTCTGTCATATGCCTTTGAGAGATATATTGTAACTATCATACCTTTCCTTTTTCTCCTTTTAATGCTATGCATAGTTTCCTGCACCACTCCTATCGCTTCATGGATCTGCCTACCATCCAGAAACCCAAATTGTTCCTTAGAAATATTCCTTGAGAGTACACATTTCAGACGGGAGACTATGACCTTTGCAAGAATTTTATAGAGGCAGTTACATAGGGATATGGGCCTGAAATATTCAAAACTTGAGGGAGCATATGTTTTTGGAATTATAGCTAGAAAAATAAAGATTAAAGGCTCATAAACAAACCCCTTGTTCCTTGAATCTTCCACCACCCCTTTGAGCTCATCCCCAATGGAATCGAAAAAATGAAGATAAAACTCCACCATACAACCATCCGAGCTTGGGCTTTTGTCTTTCTGCATTGATTTTATGAGTCCTTCAACTTCCCCATTTGTGACAGGCGCCATGATCATATCATTTTCTTCTTCCTCTGCATATCTTGGGAAAATTTGTTCCACCTGGATGACTTCTACTATAGATGCTACCTCCAGGGCTCCAGATAATCCTTTGAAATGATTTCTTCCCATTGTTGCTAGCTCCTCAAATGATTTTTCAGTTCCTCCATCTGCATGATTCATCTCCCAGATTATGTTGGCATTTTTCTAACACTTTGCATAGTTTTGGAAGAAGTTGGAGTTTTCATCCCCTACTGCAAGACAAATGGATTTTCTCTTAAGCCTCCATTGTTCTTAAAACTCCAATAATATCTTTCTTTTAGAGGATTCTAGTAATTCTATTATGTATTTTTTCTCCTCTATCTCATATCCATCCTCCTCTACACTTTCCAATTTTTGAAGGGCTTCATTAATGATTTTAAGATCAACTTATTCCCTTAACCTTTTTTCCTTTTCCCAGTTGATTGTGGCATGTTTCATTGTTTTTAGATTTTCCTTAAAGCTTGGAGCCATTGAGCCACCTTGATCAGTAGCTTGATGATTCCAAGTTGCATTAGCAATTGTATTACTAGATTAAATTTAAAAGGTGAAACAAGCTTCCTACTGGTCCCTTTTAGCTCCAGTATGATGAGGAAGTGAGCCAAATCTCCACCCGTCCCAACCCATTGCTTAAAAAATGGAATGAGATTAACTATATCCTCCTTTAGCAAAAACCTATCCAAACTCTTTTCCACCCTTGCTTCTCTCGTTCACCTATTTCTCCAAGTGGGGCTAGATTTGATCAAATTCACATCTAAGAGCTTCCCCTTCATGAGAATTTTCTAGAAGAAATCCATCAGCATATCTTCTTGTGCCAGAGGACCTCAATATTTAACCATGCCCAATGAGAATATTAGATTCCCCCCCCGCACCACCAAATTGGGGTGGTTCATAAAATATTTAGCGAATAGAGTATTCCAGAAAGGGACCCTATCTTGACACGACCCATAGATATTCAAAAATGAAATCTCCAAGCACAATTATGAAGAATAGACTTCTACTTCTACTCCTAGGACTAAATCTGCACTCCACGAGTTCAGTAGTTTGATGTTGTTGTCTTTGAACCCCATAGCAAGACCCCCAGATCTCTCCTTTGCATTGACTGTTACAAAGGACCAACCTAACAACAGTTTGTAGAGGGATGACTTCACATATTCTCCAAAACCAAGTGTTTCTTGTAACATAATTACATCAGGACCCATATTTAAAAAAATATCCTCTAGTGCTAGTTTCTTGCAGATGTTATCAAACCCTCTATAATTGAAGGACAACACAATCATTTAGTAACCCCCATAGGGTATTGCACTTCTCTAAACGTCCCTTTTAGAGATGATTGTTTCCCATCAGTGATGTCCAACTTGGCTTTCATCAAGGACTTAGATATATCATTTTTCTACCCTACATTTTACAAGGAAATTTAGGCTCCCGCAGACCCCCCAACTATCCTATGGCCTCTAATGATAAATCCTTTTTATTTCTAGGTCATAATTTATGGTGGGGAATCCCAAGAGATGGACCGGAGAACATAGATCTATCAAAGCGGGCCAGTGAGATGGAGGACAAGTTTATATCTAGACTTGAGGTAATAACACTATCCAGTGTTAGAGATAAAGTACTACATTGAGACACATCCGAAGGGAGAGGCCTGGAAGGAACAGGTCTCGAGAGAGTATCTAATAATGAAGACATAGAAACAACAATAGAGGATTGGGGATGAATAGAAATACTTGCCGAGAGGGGAGCTGGTCTAATGTCCTTAACCACATCCTGGGTATCTATGATGAGCTTCCTCTGGCTCTATCTAGTTCACTTCAAGATCCTTATCCTCTTGGATCTCCATAGGTTCCAGACCTCTTGTTTTTTTCCCGCGTCACCACCTCTTGGATATTTTCCTCCACCCTAGTATTTTCTTTGCCTTCAGATCTAGTATCCCCTCTATGTCTTCTCCTTCTGTGGTATCCCAATGGGTAATCCTATGCCAAATTTCCATGACTATGGCATCAGTGGAAATGAAAAGGAAACTTCTCATAGTCAATAATTTGGGAGTATTAATATACCTAGAATTGAAGCCCAATTTTCTTTGCCAAGCCCTCTCTTGGGTCTAACCTAACCAGAATCTGGGCTACATTCTTGCTCTCTGTCTCTAGAAAGAACATATCAACTTTGATGAATGTTCCCAAGGTATTCCCAATGGATCTAAACACCTCTTCAGTCCATAATTGTGGAGGTAGCGTCGGGGGACGAAACCAAACCGAGATTTCCTATAACCTTTCCTTCTGTGCATCAAATAGAGGTGTCCATTTCTTAAATAATATTGGGAAAATACCAAAACACCAGTTTCGCTCCAATACCCATTCCAGTGCCTCTCCTTTGTCGAACCACACCATAAACCAACCCCTTTCTAAGCTAATCACTTCAACCTGTAAATGTGGAGCCCCATACCATGCCTTTCCTATCCATTCAGTGATATGCATTGCCGAGTAGTGTCTCCCTTTTTCTCTTCCCACCATAATTAACTCTGATGCTTCCATAGCTCTATCTATTTATATATCAACCCCAAGCACCAAATTTGGGACTACCACTTTCTTACTAATTACATGCCCCTTCTTTCTTTTCGCTCCCAAGGACTGTCTATTCCTAGTCGGCCCAAAAGTTTCTTTCCCTTCCCCAACATGGATTAGCTCCTCAATATTCTTCCTGAAACTGTCTTCTCCTACCACATTCTAAAAGAGAAAGGCCCCAAGGTCTATGGACTACACTTCTGCCTTCGGGTTATGGGTTTGTGCATCTCCCTCCCCCTGGGGATCAATTCCCATAACCTCTGCATGCTCAAGGCCATGAAATTCATTTGAAGGTCCCCGGCCTCCAACCTTCTCAAAAACCTCACAATCAACAAGGGTCAATCTTGCCTTCAAATCTGACTCTCTGGCTCCAAACCCTTTCTTTCCCCACGGTTACTACCTAAATCAAGAGGTTCGAGGAACTCAACCCCCCAATGATGCGCAACAATTCTACAAGCCTGTGTTTTGTTGAGTCTTTGAGTAGAACCCACCTCATAGGGAAGTTTTTTTGACATCAAATAGGGTTTAAGGCCCTCATGCCCTCTTAATCCATTACTTTGGCAATGTTTTCAAGGTTTCTAGTGAAAAATTCAGATTCAGGAAATACTGAAGGGTTTTTTGGACTCATCAAAAGTTATGTCGGGATTCCAACAATCAATTCCTTTGAATCCATTGCAAGACCCTTCACATCTTGAACATCGCTCACAAGAGCTTCACATTGAACCAAAGTAAAAATGGGTTTTTCCTCCTCCAGAAAATCAAAACCATCACCTTCATTCCATTTGAAACTCGTTACCCCCATCCTGCCAGCTAGAGTCTTAGTTGGAAGTTTAACTTTATCCAAGTTGTGCTGAGTTGGATCCAAACCCCAAACTGAGAGAATATCCTTCGGTTCTAGATCGAAAAAGTCTTGTAGACTAACTATCTTCTCTAACAGGTGAGGGAGAATGTTTGATAAGCAGTCTGCAACTATAGAGCTTTCAACAGGCGCGTGTTGATACCAATAATACTTCCAAAAATCACTCAGGCAAAACCCTTAACCTTTGCAGAAACAATGAATAAGAGCTTCGTTTCCTGATGGTAAAAATTTCCCCATGTTTCCACCTGTTAATCACGACAGACCAAGTGTTTTCATAGCTTTGACAACAAAGGGAAACTGTATTGTTGTCCCTGCCCTCCATTATTGATCCGAGAGCCTCCTCTAGGTAAAACCCTAATCGCCATAACTAAGGTTTCAAAAGAAATTACACCATGAAAACATTGTTATCCTATCAATACTATGTTGCCCACTTCAGCAAACCAGAACTTAAGAGAAAAAATGAACAAACGACATTGAACTATAAATAAAGTTTCCTCCATTTTGTTTTTCGTTTGCATAACCATTTATAATTATTTATTTAATTTTATGTATCCTTGTAAAAGTTCTAAATAATTATAAATTTAGAAACATAATTTTTTAAAAATAGATACTTCAACCAAAAAATATCATCTAAAATTGATTAAACATAACCATTACAAATTCACTGATAAACTTATTTTGTATTTGTCAAAATTGTATCTACCTCAGTTTCATCCTTAATAATGGTGGCTCAAAATCCATAATTCTTGAAAATTAGTTAATAAACTAAATATATGGATCAAATGAAGCTAAACTCTCTCACACAATTTCACCAAATAAGTTATTCAACACTGGTTGCGTCATTTGCATGGTCGCCTTTCATTTCATATTATATTTGCATTGTCACCTTTCATTTCATATATACATAATGCAAGATATATAGTTTTTCTAATAAGAATTAAGTTTACGAAAGAAAACACCTAGTTGATTAAATTATAAAGTCATAAACAATCTAAAAATAACCTTTTTTATTTAAAATTTTTTAATTAACTAATTAATTTTTTATT